>CM042182.1:30431534-30494034 GCA_023376005.1 Doryteuthis pealeii | reverse complement strand
CTCTCTCTCTCTCTATCTCTCAATAAGTTATTGGAGAAGATAAAAATCGGTCGCTTACCTTTGTGGTGTTCTATTGAGAAAAGATTTGAATTGTTTTATATATATATCTAATCTTGTCTGGTCTACATCCGGTGGCATATTGCAACAATGTATCAGTTTTGAATTTAGAATAAAAACGGTAAGGAAAAACTCTATGTCATATAAGTTTTCGCGTATGCTTCTAAATTATTTAGTTAAGAATTAATGGTAAAATGAATGAATGAATGAAATAAAAATGAATGATTAGTGGAATAAATGAAAAATTCTTGCCCATGGACTTCTCTCAAAAGTAAAATATTTTTTTTATGAGAGAGAAGTCTCTAATGGAAAGTTTTCATCATCTATTATTGAACTCTCTTGAAGCATCAAATTAATATAATTATTATATAAGTTACTTGAGAAGATAAAATCGGTCGCTTACCTTTGTGGTGTTCTATTGAGAAAATTTTTGAATTGTTTTATATATATCTAATCTAGTCTGGTCTACATCCGGTGGATATTGCAACAATGTATCAGTTTTGAATTTAGAATAAAAACGGTCAACTATGAGAATTTGGGTAACTTTTTGCAAAACTCTATGTAACATATATTACACTACAAATTCCATGTCTAGACGCTGGAGCTCAATTAGATGAAGTACTGATATCTTCTAATCTTTTTCTCTAAGAAAAACTAAAATATTCGCTTTAATACTATTTCTCTGAATGTTTGAGATGAGGCTTGAAGATTAGTATTATCTGCGTTATTCGGACACATGGCCGAGTGGATAAGGTAGTTAGGTTAAGACAGTTCTAAGTGACAGGTATCTCTGGAACCCAAGTTCAATCCTGAGTGAAAGCAGTTAGAAAAATAATTAATTAACACAACTTCTACTCCAGCTATGGTTAGCGGAATGAGAACAGGATACCCCCGTGGACTAAATAAAGGGTTAGGTTCAAAGTTCCGTGATGGCTCCCGAAAACGACAAGAAAGTTCCCGAGTTCGAAAAGAAGGTTCCCGAGTCCGACAAGAAATACCTGAAGAAGGCCGGATTGCATATCGGCCGAAACGTTGTACAAATAACAATGAAGATGTGGACAATAGTCCGAATAACGCAGATAATACTATTCGCTTTAATATTTGTACGTTTTCATCATAAAAATGTTGGTGTTGTTTTAATCAAGGCTGGTCTATAAGTATATATTCACCCAACCCCTCCACCACGGATAAGATGCGACAAAATCAGGTAGATTTATGGCCGGGTTGGTTCAGTCAGTAGAGTGTTCGGCTAGAAACCACAAGGTTCCTAGTTCGATACCGGCCCTCGCTAACTCAGCGTATGAGTAGAACTCGGATTTGTGCGGTAAAATAAGGAGCTGATGGTAAGTGTTGCGCTCCACATCAGATGCAAAAAATCTCCTTGTTCTAGCGCTAGAGAAAAGGGGATAGACTCCCTCGCTGATTGGCTGATACCGACTTTAAGCCTCGCCGATGACTTTGCTTTTTTTTTACTTACACCTGGTTTAAGTTTAGAGTTCTTAGCTTAGACTGGTTGCCTCATCAATGCTACCACCCATGAGCTTCGGCTTGTGGGTGGTCCCACGTTAATAGGGCCTTGTGCCTAACCTGTACAAGTGGGGTACGAGGTAAATAATCGCAGGAGAAGGAATGTACACAGAAGAACGAGTTTGTCCTTGCTTCTTCAGCAGTCTTGTTTTGTGTGATAGGGGGCAAGTTGTCGTACAATGTTTCTGGGAAAAGTATTAATCAATTTATTATTTAAACTAGCAAATATATGCACCCTTCGGGTGCAAGTATTTAGGTTTTGATGTAATAAAATATCATATCAAATTATAAACTATTTAGAAAATGATAAACTGAGGGGGTATAATCGAAAAATAGAACAGCTTTAAATCTAACTCTTCCATCATTTTCCCTCACTCCCGTCTTTCATTTTTCCTAATTTATCTATTTAGTTAGATTATGAAGTATTTAATAAAATTACAGTTCTTTCATCTTGTTTATAGATTTCTTTTAAGATTTATCCCCGAGATTTTTGCTCAAATTCGTTAAGAGAAAACCAAACAATTAGAAATCAATAATACTAAGCATATATTTATTAAAATCAAATTCTTGATATCAATATGCAAATTAGCCTTCTCGTTCACACTGTAAACCGCTATTCTGTTGAATATATAAATATACTTGCATGTTATTAGTATGTAGATCCAAGAGTATTTATAAGGTATAACAATTTTATCAATAATTGAGTTTTAAATAAAAATAAATTCATGGTGAATGTGATGTCAATAACTAAGGGAATTGTAACTTGAGTAGTGATTTAGTTTCGGTTACAGACAGACAAACACACAGTCTCCATTATAATAAGATTAGATTCTTTATTTTTGATTAGGCAACCAGTTTAGAAGAAGGAAAACTCTGAATTCGAACCAGCTTTACTCCGCATGCCAAGACTAAAGACCTCCTATTCTCCCTCCAGCTATGGGTAAAAAAGTAAGACAGACTAGGCTTTTTAAAATTAGTATGGCAACCAAGGACTTGAAATTTTGCTGTATGGCCCCTTACTTATTCTTATCATATATTTAGCTTCTATCTTCGTGTCTCTTCTCTTCGGTCCGAACATCTCTGCTATCTCTTTTATGTCAGGCTGGTACTCTTTCCCTCTCTCTCTCTCTCTCTTGTTCTTGTCTGCTCCTTTGGGACTTCATCTCTATGTTTGTTGTTGTTTTTAATAACTAACAAAAAGGTTGTTTTTTTTTTTAGATCTCTCTTAAAAGAAAATAACGCAATAATTCTTCCAAGATGCAGCCGTGTCAGTATTACATCATTTAGGCTCTAATGAAATGCGTACAGAAAAGGCTAGATGCTATCATGCTACTAGTAAGTAAAGTCGTCGGGGCGGCCTAAAGACGGTATCAGCCAATCAGCGAAGGAGTCTATCTCCTTTTCACTTGCGCTAGACAGAGGAGATTATTTTAGCGTCTGAGGTGGAGCGCCACACCTACCATCAGCTCCTTACTTTACCGCACAGATCCCTGTGCTACTCATACGCTGAGTTGGCGAGGACCGGTATCAAACTAGGAACCTTGTGGTTTCTTGCCGAACGCTCTACCGACTGAGCTACTTGCCCATATTACGAGTGTACTCTCAAAAGCAAGGTCTTCAAAGCGTCGTTATGCATGGAAACTGTTTACATGAGGGGCCGAGTTAGCTCAGTCGGTAGAGCGTTCGACTGGAAACCACAAGGTTCCTAGTTCGATATCGGTCCTCGCCAACTCAGCATATTAGTAGCACAGGGATCTGTGCGGTAAAGCAAGGAGCTGATGGTAGGTGTGGCGCTCCACCTCAGACGTCTATACATTCTCATTGGTCTAGCACTCATGAAAAGGGGATAGACTCCCTTGCTGACTGGCTGATACCGACTTTAGGCCGCCCCGACAATTTTACTTATCTATAAGTAAGGCATGGAAGCGCGTGGTCTAATGGTTAGGAAATGGACTCGTCAACGCGAGTTCAATTCCTGGACAAAGCTGTTGGAATTTCACATGGCGCTAATACCATTGGGAAAGGTATGAATCCAATTCTCCCTCCAGCTATGGGTAAATAGCTGGGCAGACTGGACTCTTTAACCAGTCTAGGAGAAGGAAAACTATAAATATATAAGTAAGGTATCCAAAGGGTGGGTACCCAGGGAAAGTTTAGAGAAATTCGGGAGAACAAGCGGACATCAGCTTTCTACTACTAATAAATTATACTACCGCTACTTGTCCATATTTCGAGGGTATTCCCAAAAGTAAGGTCTCCAAAGCACTGGGAACGCAGGGAAAATTTAAAGAATTTCGGGAGAAAAAGCAGACACCATCTTACTAACAATACATTATGCTACCAGTAAAGTCGATGGGGTGGCCTATTTTGGGTATCAGCCAGACAGCAAGTGACTGTATCCTCTTTTCATTGGCGTCTAAGGTGTAGCGCCACACCTACCATCAGCTTCTGACTTTACTGCACAGATTCCTGTGCTACTCGTAGACTGAGTTGGCGAGGACCGGAATCGAATTAGGAATCTTGTGTTTTCTAGCCGAACGCTCTACCAATAAATCTCTCTCTCTCTCTCTCCTCTCTCTCTCTCTCTCTCTCTCTCTCTCTCACACACACACACACACACACACACACATATATATATATATATATATATATATATATATATATATATATATCAATCATCAAATCAATCATTTTTTTTGTTGATATATACATATATATATATATATATATATATATATATATATGCATACAGATATATATATACCAACCCCTCCACACAAGTAGGATGCAACACAAGGTTTGCTTATTAGTTTAACAGATTTGAATTCAAAGTTTTCCTTCTCCTAGGCTGGAGGATGCGACACAAGCTCAGTTTCTTAAGCGGAGTTTAACAGGTTTGAATTTGATTTTTTTCTTCTCCTAGACCGGTTACCTAGCTAAGGTTAAGGAGCTCAGTCCGCCCTACTATTTACCCATATCTGAATTAGTTAGATGCATACCTTTGCTAAATGTATTAGCTCTATGAGAAATACAAACAGCCTCGTAATATAAGCCGTGTCTGATTTTCGGGGAAACACGGTATTGCCAACTTGTTGTTTTACCCTGGTATTTTTAGTTGAAATTCTAGTATATCGTTAATGTCAACAACGACAGAATGAAGATGAGCTCGGTTCTTTTGCGTCCACCGAACCCAAAAGAGACTCGACAATCAATATTCAAGTTAGGAAAAGATGGACAACAATTTGCAGTCACAATTTAACCATTTTTTTTTGTTGTTGATAAATAAATTCAATTCCCTAAAGATGGACAGACAGAGTTCATTGGTAGACCATGAAAACATTGCATTTCTCGTCCAGATAATTACACCATCTCGCGAGGAATTGGTGGAGTGGTTTTATAAATATTGGTAGTGAGGGGGAAATTGGGTGAACAGCTTTTTTTTCCTTTCTTTTTTATTTATTCATTTTTTTTTTTAGTTGGTGAATAGACGAGTCTGCGCGTCTACTTCCTAAAATTAATTTTCTAGACAAAGGTTACTTCTATTCCTTTCTCTTATGTTGAATTTCATTATTGCAAAATCATATATATATATATATATATATATATATATATATATATATATATATATATACTAGCGAATATATGCACCCTCCTGGTGCAAGTATTTAAGTTTTAATGTAATGAAATATCGTATTAAATTAGAAAGTCTAATAAGAAGGCAGATTAAAAGATATGTAACAGAGTAGGGGTATAATAGAAAAATAGAAATGAAACTTACTCTTCCATCACTCCCGTCTTTCATTGCTGAATTTTACTTATTTAACTATTTAGTTAAATTAGGAAATAAAGAATAAAATGACAGTTATTTTTTCTTATTATTGGATTTCATTTAAGATTCATTGAAGAGATTTTTGCTTATATTCATTAAAATAAAACCAAACAATTAGAAATCAATAATACTAAGCACATATTTAATAAAATCACATTTTTAATATCAATATGCAAATTAGCCTTCCCATTCACACTGTAAACCGCTATTTTTTGTATACATAAATACAATTGCATGTTATTTGTATGTAGATATGGACAACACTAATAAATAGGTGAAGCAATTTTATTAATAATTGAGGTTTAAATATAAATAAAATCATGGAGATTGTGATGTAAATAATAAAGGGAATTGTGACTTGAGTAGGAATATAGTTTCGGTTACAGAGAGAAAAACACACAATCTCCATTATAATAAGATATATATCTGTTTGTATGTGTGTGTGTATGTGTGTAAATATATATATGTGTGTGTGTATAAATGTGTGTATATATATATATATATGTCTGTGTGTATGTGTTTGTGTATGTAAATATATATATATATGTGTGTGTGTGTGTGTATAAATATATATATATATGTGTGAGTGTGTGTGTATGTCGGAGGGAAATCGTAAGTATACAACGCTGATGAGACTTAATAAAGTTGAAACAGCTGTACGATGTTCTCCGTTAGGGAAAATATTTGCCGAGTTTGCTTGTCATGATTATTTTCAATAATTATCGAATTTTATACGATATACAAATTGTAATTGCCTTCAAAATATATAAATATATATGTATATATATATATATATGTATATATATGCATATATATATGTGTGTGTGTGTGTGTGTGTGTACATATGTGTGGGTGTATATATGTGTATGTATATATATATGTGTGTATATATATATATGTGTGTGTGGGGGGTCTATATATATATATGTGTGTATATATATATATGTGTGTGTGCGTGTGTGCATATATATATGTATATATATATATATATGTGTGTGTGTGTGTATATATATATATATATATATATAGTGATACCTCGAAACACGTGTCTGTAGTTTACTCTCTCTCTCTCTCTCTCTCTCTATATATATATATATATATATATATATATATATAGTCGACGCCACACTTATTAGTTACAGTATTACCAATTCGTAAGTACCTATTAACATTTTTTTCATAAAAAGATAAAAGGTTGATTGACAAATTATGCCAGCATTTTATTTCTTGTGGAACATTATTCAATCAAAACCTATATCATCATTAGCAGGATTTACCCGCTCCAAGACCGCACTAAAATGATTTAAGGAACACTAGGGAATGAGAAAGAAAGAAAGAAGAAAGGAGTAAGAGTGAATCTTTTGGTTTACATTTAAAATATTATATAAAAAAATGTATCCTTAAACTCGTGAGTGTTTTGAAACAGAATTTATTTCTTGTGGCACATTGTACAATCAGAAGTTATATATTATTTGTAGATGAGCCCAATGCAAAACCAGACTAAAAGGATTTAAGGAACACTAAGGAGTGAGAGAGAAAGGGAAAGAAAGGGCTAGGAGGAGTGTGAGAGTAAAATAATTTAGCAATTTTTTAATATATTTTTTAATTCGCTAAGAATTTGCGTATTACATTGTTCGTTTATTTCAGGATTTTTTTTACTTCGAATATATATTATTATAATGGGAATACTATGTCTGTCTGTAAACCGAAACTATGTCACCACCAACGTCACAATTCCCTTAGTTGTTTACGTTATATTCTCAATAGTTATTAGATAATCCTTATCCAATCTAAATTAACATCTTATTTATTGTCTTTATTTACTATATGAGATAGATTTGCATAAAAAAGCCTTTATTATTAACTAGAAGTGGCCACCCGGCATCGCCAGGGTTGAAGGGGGTTTTTTAGTTAGTCCCTCGGATCCATTATTACTTAATCGTGAGTTGGATCCTCGTCGGATGCCCCATTAAAATCCACATGTAAAAAAAAACTTGCATTGATCCAGCCACTCTGAAAATAAATATTAATGACTCTATTTAAAATATCAAATGCAAAAAAAATATTCCATTCTGTTATCATTTAAATTTTATTTTTTTATCCTTTTCACAAATATAAATCGAATCTTTAGAGAAAGTTTATTAATAGCTAAATTACACCCTAAGTACACCTCGCATAAACAGTAGGTTAGAATTAAACGCTGAATATATAATTAGTTAACATACACATTCCATAAATACCCATATATATATATTTAAAAAAAAATAATAAAAAAATAAATATATAAATAAATAAATAAAAGGAATGAAATTGAAATTGATTGAACAACAGATATCACGGCTCTTCCGCGTGGTGTTATAACAACCCACGAGAAGCGTGTTTATAACGTCCAAAACAAAAAAAACCACACAAGGCCGCGTCCATTTCAAAAACAGTCTCTGAAGATAAAGTTTCTTCGAAATTGATTAGACACTGAACATTATTTTATTTTTTTATATACATTGTAATTGCCTTATTAAATATAAATAAACAAATCTTTATTATTTTTGCTAAAAAACCAAGCCCTGGTGATATTAAATGTGTATATAATTTTACTTTGTCATTAATTGTTTTATTTCCGAAGTTTCCTTCGGACATACATATACATACAACTGCCCTTAATATATGTACTAGCAGCGGCTACCCGGCGAAGCTCGTTTAGAGATGAAAAAACTTGGTTTAATAATCGTTTGCAGATCTATTACTACTTATAGTAGCGAGTTAGATCCTCGCAGGATGACCCATAAAAATTACCATTTAAAAAAGATCCTCACGACGCTCATATTTGCATTTCACGTGGGATTGTTTGATAATCTGTTTATAGCAGACTATGCCTTCCTTATGCGTGCATTGACATCACTTTCTGTTGATGAGATATTAACCGCTTTCTAGTCATATATGATAGTAGTCACCCATATAACTATTGAAAAGGCTCATTGTGACTTAACTTTAGCGATCGAGCGTGGACCGGTGGTTTCATTTCTCTCTTTGTTATTTGTACATCTTTCTATTTTTGTAAATGTTGTCTTTTTAACTGAGACATTTTAATGTTGTACGTATTGATATCTATGAATACAATTCTTCAGCCTTTGTCTGAGGATATAATTAATATTTTTATCGTTTTTAGCTAATTTCTTCAGAGCGTCTTTGTGTCTTTTTCCTGTTGTTTTTAATCATTAACTATGTTTGGAATGACTGATAAGATATATTGTCTATATACTTTATTAAAATCTTATAAACGATGTCTATAATTCTTTATCAGTATATAAAAATATATAAAAGTATTTTTGGAGTGACCTATTGTCGGTACCAGCCTGATATATATATATATATATATATATTTTCGTCCAGCAGTATAGATCTTCTGAAAATTTCAAGGCATAGAAGAAAGGACACTACTAATACCCAGTGCACTCAGCCTCATGACGCTCATATTTGAAAGTAATGTTGTTGAAGTTACCTATTGTCGGTACCAGCCTGATATATATAATATATATATATATATATAATATATATATATATTTCGTCCAGCAGTATTGGTCTTCTGAAAATTACAAGGCAAAGAAGAAAGGACACTACTAATACCCAGTGCACTCAGCTCATGACGCTCATATTTGAAAGTAATGTTGTTGAAGTAACCTATTGTCGGTAAATATGAGCGTCGTGAGGCTGAGTGCACTGAGTATTTAGTAGGTGTCCTTTCTTCTTTGCCATTTGTAATTTTCATTACCAATACTTTCGCTGGGACGAAAAATATATATAATATATATATATAATATATTAATATATATATTATATATCAGGGCTGGTACGACAAATAGTCACTCCACCAAACATACTTCAAAATATGAGCGTAGAGGTTTGAGTGCACTGGGTATTAGTAGTGTCCTTTCTTCTTTGCCTTGCAATTTTCAGAAGATCAATACTGCTGGATAAATATATATAAATAGGCTGTACCGACAATAGGTCACTCCACCAATATTACTTTTTATATATTTATATAAGATAAAAACTATTGACATCGTTTAAAAGATTTTAATAAAGTATATAGACAATATATCTTATCAGTCATTCTAACATAGTTAATGATTAAAAACAACAGGAAAAGACAACAAAGACGCTCTGAAGAAATTAGCTAAAAACGATAAAAATATTAATTATATCCGCAGACAAAGGTTGAAGAATTGTATTCATAGGCAATACATACAATAAATGTCTCAGTTAAAAGACAACAACAATTAACACAAAAATAGAAAGGTAAACAACAACAAAAGAGAAATGAATAAATAGCTTACAATTAAGTCACATTGAAAACACCGGTCCACGCTCGATCGCTAAAGTAAGTCACAATAAGCCTTTTCAATACTTACATGGGTGACTACTATCATATTGCGCTAGAAAGCGGTTAATATCTAATACACAATAAAGTGATGTCAATGCACGCATAGGGAAGGATGGTCTGCTAATAAACTGATTATCAAACAATCCACAGATAATGCAAATATGAGCGTCATGAGGCTGAGTGCACTGGGTATTAGTAGTGTCCTTTCTTATTTGCCTTGCAATTTTCAGATTATACTGCTGATGAAATATATATATCAGGCTGGTACCACAATAGGTTACTTCAACAACATTACTTTCAAATATGAGCGTCATGAGGCTGAGTACACTGGGTATTAGTAGTGTCCTTTCTTTTATTCTTGTAATTTTCAGAGATCAATATTGCTGTTCGAAATATATATATCAGGCTGGTACCGACAATAGGTCACTCCACCAACATTACTTTTATATATCTTATATAATGATAAAAAAATCTAGACATCGTTATAAAGATTTTAATAAAGTCACTCCACCAACATTATTCTCAAATATGAGCGTCATGAGGCTGAGTGCACTGGGTATTAGTAGTGTCTTTCTTCTTTGCCTTGCAATTTTCAGAAGACCAATACTGCTGTTCGAAATATATATATCAGGCTGGTACCGACAATAGGTTACTTCAACAACATTACTTTCAAATATGAGCGTCATGAGGCTGAGTGCACTGGGTATAGTAGTGTCCTTTCTTCTTGCCTTGCAATTTTCAGAAGATCAATACTGCTGGACGAAATATATATATATCAGGCTGGTACCGACAATAGGTCACTCCACCAACATTATTTTATTATTTTATATAATGATAAAAAATTATAGACATCGTTATAAAGATTTTAATAAAGTATATAGACAGATATCTTATCAGTCATTCCAAACATAGTTAATGATTAAAAACAACAGGAAAAGACCAAAGACGCTCTGAAGAAATTAGCTAAAACGATAAAAATATTAATTATATCCGCAGACAAAGGTTGAAGAATTGTATTCATAGGATCAATACATACAATAAAATGTCTCAGTTAAAAAGACAACAATATTAACACAAAATAGAAAGGTAAACAAACAACAAAGAGAGAAATGAATAATAGCTTACAATTAAGTCAATTGAAAACACCGGTTCCCGCTCGATCGCTAAAGTTTAAGTCACAATAAGCCTTTTCAATACTTACATGGGTGACTACTATCATATATGCGCTAGAAAGCGGTTAATATCTAATACACAGAAAGTGATGTCAATGCACGCATAGGGAAGACATGGTTTCTATAAACAGATTATCAAACAATCCCACAGATAATGCAAATATGAGCGTCATGAGGCTGAGTGCACTGGTATTAGTAGTGTCCTTTCTTATTTGCCTTGCAATTTTCAGATTAATACTGCTGGATGAAAATATATATCAGGCTGGAACCGACAATAGGTTACTTAACATTACTTTCAAATATGAGCGTCATGAGGCTGAGTGCACTGGATATTAGTAGTGTCCTTTCTTCTTGCCTTGTAATTATCAGAAGATCAATATTGCTGTTCGAAATATATATATCAGGCTGGTACCGACAATAGGTCACTCCACCAACATTACTTTTATATATCTTATATAATGATAAAAAATCTAGACATTCGTTAAAAAGATTTTAATAAAGTCACTCCACCAACATTACTCTCAAATATGAGCGTCATGAGGCTGAGTACACTGGGTATTAGTAGTGTCCTTTCTTCTTTGCCTTGCAATTTTCAGAAGATCAATACTGCTGTTCGAAATATATATATCAGGCTGGTACCGATAATAGGTCACTCCACCAATATTATTTTATATATTTTGTATAATGATAAAAATTATAGACAATTTTATAAAGTATATAGACAATATATCTTATCTGTCATTCCAACATAGTTAATGATTAAAACAACAGCAAAAAGACACAAAGACGCTCTGAAAGAAATTAGCTAAAAACGATAAAATATTATTATATCCTCAGACAAAGGTTGAAGAATTGTATTCATAGATATCAATACGTACAACATTAAAATGTCTCAGTTAAAAAGACAACATTTACAAAAAATAGAAAGATAAACAATATCGAATAAATAGCTTATAATCAAGCACCGTTTCCCGCCCGATCGCCAAAGTTAAGTTACAATAAGCTTGTTCATTACTTAGATGGGTGGCTACTATTATATATATGTATTTACCAACCCCTCCACACGAGCAGGATACGACACAAGGTCAATTTCCTAAGCGGAGTTTAACAGGTTTGAATTCAGAGTTTTCCTTCTCCAAGACTGGTTACCTATCCATGGTTAAAGAGCCCTGTCTCTTTGATGATTTTACTTTACTTATGATACAAACTCTCTGATATTAAATTTTCAACTCCCATCCCCTCAGGCAATATTTATTTTACGTCACCCAGAGGGCGTTTTTTATTTTGCTAGTTATCTTAATGAATTTATAGCGCTAATGATAATAAATGATACATATGGCAATGAAACAAATTTGGGTGATATATATTAGAATTAAATCTACATTTAATATTTTTTATACATTAAAGTATTAAGATTATACATTAAAATTATATTTCATGAAAGTTACAATATATCAAATTACAACAAATCGAAAGTATTATATTTACTATCAATTTTTACATTAAAAAAATCAAAATTAAAATAAGTAATGATAAAATTACGTTGAAAAAGTGTTAAAAATAGGTTAGAAAAATCCGTTTTACAGAGCTTTTAAATCACGTCATAATTCTTGATCGTTTCTTTCACTCAAACAACAATCATTGGCAATTCAGTCTCGAAAGACTATGATAAAAGTTTTCTTGTGCCCCTGAAGTTGCAGCGCCTTCTGCGACTATGAAGTCCTATGTTTGAGAAACATTCTCGACCACAGATTTCGCATTTGTAGGTTGTCCCCGTAGATGATGATGTTCCGATGCTTTGTTGCCGTTGCTTTCTTATGGACCTCTTAGCTTCATGATGTTGTATCAGGGTGACTTCTGACATGTACAGTCCTCTATGGAGATTCTGCCGCCACCGAGGGCGGTCTTGAGCCAAATTTTCCCAGCTGGAAGGGACAATGCCAAAGCACCTGAGATCATTTTTGCAGACATCCTTGAATCGCAGTAGGGACGACCAATCTGTCTTTTACCAGATGTTAGCTCTCCATACAGGATGTCTTTCGGGATTCGTCCATCATCCATCTGACGTACATGACCCAACCATCGGAGACGACGTTGTCTCAGTAGAGAGTACAGGCTGGGGAGTTGAGCTCTCTCTAGGACTGCTGTGTTACTGATCCTGTCCCTCCAGGTGATGCCCAGTACACGTCTAAGGCAGCGAAGGTAGAAGTTATTTAGCCGCCGCTCATAGTGGGTGTATATGGTCCATGTTTCACTTCCATACATGAAAGTGCTGATAACACATACCCTATACACTTGTACCTTTGTACGGCTAGTGAGCTTGCTGTTGTCCAACACTCTTGTTGCGAGCTTCCCAAAAATTGAGGCAGCTTTTCCGATGAAATTACGTTAAAAAACACTGTTAAAAATAGGTTAGAACAATCCGTTTTATGGAGCTTCTAAAAGTACGTCATACCTCTTGAGCGTTTCTTTCACTCAAACAACAATAGCGTATATTTTAAACCCCCTCTTGAGATTTCTTGGAAAGTCTTGCGAATCTCATAAACGGTGCTAGGTTAACTGAGTTGTTAGTTACCACTTATGGAAACAATGAGGTTTCAGATTCACTCCTGACTACAGGCGAAAATAACATAGAATGTTGTATACCCTTCTCATTACTTACTTCTTACTTCTTCTTCTGTTCATCTTCTATCTTAGGTTCTTCTTCTTGGGGACATCGTCTTGGTGACTTCGTCTTGGTGACTTCGTCTGGTGGTCGGTCGCACTTAACGCATTTATTCTTCTATATCAGTCTTGTTACCAAGACATTTACCAACCACAAAACTATGTTATTTTCTTAAGCTTTTATTTCCTTAACTAAAAATTTCATGTAACTAAATATCTGACTAACATAGCGTGCGTATGCAGAGTGAGTTACAGTGAGTTAAGGCATGACATATTCACTGCCTGACGTCCAACTGAAAACTAAGGACTCAACCAGGTCCCACGTGACTTCCGTATTTCGCGGGCTTTCTGTACTATTCCATGGAAAGTCCCGCCCGTGATATGAAAAGGGCCATCCCTCTAGAAATAGATAATTGACAATAATCTTATGCAACCGCATAGATTATGTAACAAGAATACTTAACAGAGCTTAACAATTGTACTCGGTCATGGTTAACAGAATGAGAATAATATACACCAACGGATTAAATAAAAGGTTCGGTTTGATATTCCATGAAGGCTTCCGATTCCGACACGAAGTTCCCCGAGTTTCATAGGAAAGGTTTCTGAGTTTGACAAGAGACATACGAAGGCCATTAAGTATAAAATGCATTGGAATTTATTTACTATAAATCTGCATTAGAATGTATCTAGTATAAAAATGAATTAGAATTTATTTGGTATAAAGAGTTCAAGACGCTTCCCAAGTTCCACAAGAAACACCTGAACAAGACCGGAGGATACATTTGCCAAAATATATATAGCAATAAAGATGAGGACAATAGTCCGAAAAATCTAAATAATACAAATTATCAAACCACATCTTAAAAATTCTGAAAAGATCGGTATGTCATACTGTTATATAGTAAGGTCACGTGAGTATTAGGAGGAGAGTCCGTCGTCTAAGTACTTCAGGTGAATTCTGCACAGAGTCATCTGTGTGTTCTTAAATAGTGGTTTAGAACCATCGCCACTGTTCGGGTACGGGGGAGATGGGTCATTCCATCATATCACATACTAAACAAAGATTAAACGCCCTGACAGCGGTTCTTAGAATACACTGTCGGTAACCCATGCAGATATGTAAGATCAGCTCGCTCAAAAAAAGTTAATGTTCTTATGACACTAAACTGCCTCTGATGTTGAGGTTCCATTTCTGTTGGTTGGTTGGTTGGTTGGTTGGTTGGGGGAGTCTTACCCCTCTGCAGAGGTGCAGTCGGTGCATTCTAACGCCACAGCCGACAGGGTGGTATTTATATGACACGTTAACTCTTGTGTTACTTCATACCAAAGACGCTTCCCAAGTTCCACAAGAAACACCTGAACAAGACCGGAGGATACATTTGCCAAAATATAGTGTATATAGCAATAAAGATGAGGACAATAGTCCGAAAAATCTAAATAATACAAATTATCGAACGACATCTTAAAAATTCTGAAAAGATTGGTATGTCATATTAAACAAAGATTAAACGCCCTGCCAGCGGTTCTTAGAATACACTGTCGGTAACCCATTCAGATATGTAAAATCCGCTCGCTCAAAAAAGTTGATGTTCTTATGACACTAAACTGCCTCTGATGTTGAGGTTCCAGTTCTGTTGGTTGGTTGGTTGGTTGGTTATATGATTGTTTGTTTGTTTGTTTTACGGCATATCAACCTCAGTGGGTCATTTAATGCCGATAAAGTTTTGAAATAAATCAGTTCTTAATGGATAATACAATTTTTTTATAAATACATTTTTCTATTTAACCCATAGATGGGACCCTAATAGGTACTACCACTCCGGGCCAGAGTGGATCAGGGAGCAATGTGATGAAGGGGTGCTCCACATTCCCCAAACCTCCAAAACTGGAACCTCACCATCAGATAGAGTTTAGAGTTTCCCAGGACATGTAGACCCGCAGCCACCGCCTTCTAGCACCCATATGATAAAAAGGGGTTGGGGCTTGCCATAAGGGCAATAGGGTTGGGAAAATCATATAGGTGCTAGCGCTTGACGTGACCAGCCTCTCTGACTGCCCGTCTAGCCCAAGATAGGGCCAAAGTGGAGTATTGCATGTCATGAACTGCTCATCCACCTGGGCTCTATCCTTAAGCATCACGGGTCGCCACCCACGGCCAACAGGCTGCCCCATTGGGGGAGTCTTACCCCTCTGCAGAGGTGCAGTCCGTGCATTCTAACGCCCCAGCCGACAGGGCGGTATTTATATGACATGTTAACTCTTGTGTTACTTCATGCCAAAGACGTTTTATTTTATTTATTCTTGATGGGTACTCCATTTTAACTCTATTTTTAAACACATTTCAGAACTTATTTTCTTTCATTTAACCCATATAAGGGACCCTAAAAGTACCACCAATCCAGGGCAGAGAGCACCTGGAAGCAATGGTAATTAAGGGGTACTCCAAACTCCTCAAAACATAAGAATTAGAACCTTACCACTAGATGTAATATAACGCCATAACCAAGAAAATAAGACCCTCAACCACGGCCCTATAGCACATATATGATAAAAAGAGTTGGGGCTTGTCATAAAGTCAATCAGGTCGGGACACTCATATAGGTGCTAAGGCTTGACGTGATTTTTGTCCCCGGAAAAGCACTGCTTAAACCCTACGGTTTGTAAGAGTATAAACCGTACTTCAAACGCAGTGAGGAGATGGGTGCTGCTTTTGAAGAAAGGAGACAAACGACTTTTTATAGAACAAAATGTTTACTTTACATGTAAAACATAAAACAAATATCAACAGGGGTATCAATATACATAAAATGAAACAACCAAACGAGTTTTAAAGAATGTTCATAGAGTACAAAGGGAATAAAAAGAGTTCAATGTGTTTGGTTGGTAAAGGATAATTAAGGAGAATTGAATGTAGTAAAATGGTTGGTTGCAGATAAAAAAAAACCTGCGGAACTTAGCTGAAATCCTCGAGTTCTGTTCCTCGTAACCTGTTGAGCCCTGCAGAAATGTTTTTTAGTATTTGTTTGTCACTCCAGCTTCTAATGAGGTGAGGGTTCCGATTCGTCGCCGTCTGGGGGATTTTAACGATACGGAACAAGCAACTCTCTCGAAGTATAGATGGAGACTCTTATAATCAGACCGTTAACTCGGAACGCCAGAGTCCAGACGCTCAGAACCTTTTATTTATTTATCTAATTTTATTTTATTTAAATCCTCGCAGGCCGCCACCGGCGTCCGGTGAGAGAGGATCACCATTCCTTTAATAAATTTTCACATATTTTCTTCCATTTAACCCATATAAAGGGACCCTAAAAAGTACCACCAATCCAGGGCAGAGAGCACCTTCCCAAAACTTAAGAATTAGAACCTTACCACTAGATGCAGTATAACGCCATAGCCAAGACAATAAGACCCTCAACCACCACCCTATAGCACCACCCTATATGATAAAAAGGGTTGGGGCTCGTCATAAAGTCAATCAGGTCGGGACACTCATATAGGTGCTAAGGCTTGACGTGACCAACCGATTGATCGGAGGTGGGGGATTTCTGTCCTCCCCCCTCCAGCTTGCCTAAGTAAGGACCTAAGTGGGGTGTTGGATGTCATGGACTGCTCAGCTACCTGGGTTCAATCCTTAAGCATCACGGGTCGCTAGCCACGGCACACAGGTGGCTCTATTGGGTGCGTTTTTTCCATCTGCAGAGGTGCAGTCCGTGCATTCTAACGCCCCACCGACAGGGCGGTTCTCGCAGTTGAGAATGATTGTTCTGATGTTGTTGCTTTGATGATGACGTAATTATGAAAGCAAATCGAAACTAATTACGTTTTTTACTTAAATGTCACTAAGAAGTACTAAAATTATTTTGATAACCCAAAACTAGACCAATGCGATCTCTAATATATGATAGATAGATAGCGCGTCTATCTAACAACACTGAGATGTTTCCCGTATGATTTTGAGTTAATAATTAGTACAACATTATTAAAAACAAATATATGGATACTATCTATTAATAATGGAGATTCGCTTCCGGTTTTTGTCTGTAACAATTCATGATGACGTAATTATGAAAGCAAATCGAAACTAATTACGTTTTTTACTTCTTAAATGCCACTAAAAGTATGCATTGGTCATACATACTGAGACTGGAGACCAGTTTTAAGAAAGTCTAGAAAGAAACAAGTCATTGTGTCCCGATTACGCATTGGTCATACAAGACTAACACACTCCTATATACTTAAACAAGAACAACAACCACAATGTGAAACATGTCAAACACTTTTAACAGTTAAACACTTATTCGTGGAATGCATATTTTTTGCTCACATCAGAAACCGTTATTTTAAAGCAAACAATATGAAAGATCTGTTTGAAAATGTCAACATGGAGGATATTCTCTCTTTTTTTAGGGAAATAAAATTATACACATATAGCACATATATAATAAAGGGGGTTAGGGCTTGCCATAATGGCAATAGGGTTGGGACAATCATATAGGTGCTAGGGATTGACGTGACCAGCGGAGGGGGTCTCTTCGACCGCCGTCTAGCCTAAGTAAGGGCCAATGTGGATTTTTGCATGTTATAGACTGCCTAGCCACGAGCATGATCCCGTCCTTAACCCACGACCAACAGGCGGTTCCATTGGGGGCTGGTTGCCCTTTTCAGGGGTACAGTCGGTGTATTCTTCAGCCCCACCGACAGGACCCTTCCAGTTCCGTGTAATTCTGACAGTAAATGAAAACTAATTACGTTTTTTACTTCTTAAATGCCACTAAAAAGTACCAAAATTATAAGGATAACCTAAAACTTATAAACACATAATACCAATGCGATCTATGATATCAGGAATAGATAATCTCTTGCTAAAGATAAACAACCATAGCAGATTTTAAACCCCTCCTGAGACATCTTGAGACGTCTTGCTAATCTTATAAATGGTGCCAGGTAAGTTGAGTTGTTAGCTACTACTCATGGAGACTAATCCAAAGTAAAACTTTTTTCCAGAAAGGCTGTATCTCGATCTATGCAAGCACACGTCATGGTACATTTGTTACATACTGGGGTTTTCACAGTACCAAATCTATATAACGTTGTATACCCTTTTTTACTTCTTACTCTGTTCGTATTTTATTCTGGTCGGCTTTGGTTCTATCTTCTAACATCTTGGTCTGATATATCTTCTAAGGTCTGGTCTTCTATTGGGGACTCCGGGTCTGGTTTCTGTCGGGATTTCTTGTTATCAGAAGCCCTGTGTCATTGGTAGTTTTTAGGTAATAAACACAAGACTTCGATTTACGTTGATGTTACTTTATTTGTAAATCCCCAAACCAGACAATCTGCGCAGATCCTTACATCTTGCTAGCTCGGCTTCTAACTTCTAACTGACTTAAATTTACTATATCCTTAAACCGGAAGAGGGCCTTCTATGGGGGTTCCAGTTCTCACGAACGCAAGGTCAGAGTGAGGTCAAGCGCTGTCACTCACTCCCAAGGCCATCCGCTGCACTAATCGCCATAATGATTTCTACACTACCTTAAAAATGTATTAGGTTTCCAATAATTATGTAACACATTCAGCCTTGATGAGCAGACGTATTAATAATATGAGCAACTTAAGGTCAATATGCTAGACTAAACAAAGTTTGAGATGAGGCTTGATAATTAGTATTATCTGCGTTATTCGGACTATTGTTCTCATCTTCATTGTTATCTGTATAACGTTTCGGCCGATGAACACATGGCCTAGTGGATAAAGGAGTTTGGTTGACAATTCTAAGTGACAGTTAACTCTAGACTGCAGGTTCAATCCGGATCAAGGGCAGCAGTAACATAGAATAATAATTAACACAGCTTAACGCCTCTACCCCAGCTATGGTTAGCGGAATGAGAACTGGATACACCCGAGGATTGAATAAAAGGTTAGGTTCAAAGTTCCGTGATGGCTCCCGATTACGACAAGAAGGTTCCCGATTATGTCAAGAAGGTTCCCGAGTCCGAAAAGAAGATTCCCGAGCGACAAAGAATACCCAAAGAAGGCCGGAGAGAACATCGACCGAAACGTTGTACAGATAACAATGAAGATGAGGACAATAGTATGAATAACGCAGATAATACTAAACAAAGCTTATTTGCCTTACCAGCGCGGCTTAGATTTCAGTAACTGTATCCCCTGCAGAGAAGTTAGACCTTATCAAAAAGAGAAAAGGTAGTGTTCTCGGTAGGGCGCTAAACTGCATTTGATGGTGAGGCTCCAGTTCTGTGCAATTCTGAAAGGACACTACTAATCACGCTACCTTTTTAATGTAATTAATTTTTTTTTTAAGTTTGAACATGGATTTATTTTTGGAGGCAGGGTGGCAGTTCTTGTATGGCCATGTCATACCAAATCGAAGCCATGTCGTTGAGGAAGCGTTGAACCTCGTCGGTGTTGCAAAGTCCCTACATCACTTGCGAACATTTTTGATAGCCACACGTGTCTTGCCATATTGATAACCTAAAACTTATAAACTAAATACGATCTATGATATCAGAATATATAGTCCCTCTCTCTGAAGATAAGCAGCCGTAGCTGATATCTTAAACCATCTCCGGAGACCAATTAGCTGTGCACAACTTAAAAATTCACTAGACCTAATAGATAAATTAAAAAATAAATGAAAATGTGTTTTAATCCTTAAGGGAAATTTTAAACTTTTTTGCAAAAAACATTATTTTAAATTCTAAGTCAGAAATCCCCCCCCCCAAGCATCAAATTTAAGTTATCATTAAAAAATGGCAACATCATTGGAATGCACTCATTAATAACAAACTTCAAACATTAAACATACCATTGGAGAATGGAACTTAAAAAAAATACAAAAATAGAAGAGAACCGGTTGTGCTGACCCACCTCCATATAGGTCACACCTACATCACACATCATTTACTAGAGGGCACAGAATCCCCAATATGCACTACATGTCAAGAGGGATTTACAGTGAAACATATACTGCCAGAGTGTGTAGATTTTAGATTTTCAGTGAGTGTATCCCCTGTAGAGAAGTTAGACCTTATCAAAAAGAGAAAAGGTAGAGTCATCGGTAGGTCTATAAACAGCATCTGATGGCGAAGTTCCAGTTCTGTGCAATTCTGACTGTAAATGAAAACTAATCACGCTACATTTTTAATGTAATTAAATTTTTCTTAAAGTTTGAACGTATCTATTTTTGTAGGCACTGTGGCAGTTTTCTATGCCCATGTCATACCAAATCAACGCCATGTCGTCGAGGAAGCGTTGAACCTCGTCAGTGTTGCAAAGTCCCTACATCACTTGCGAACGTTTTTGATATCCGCACGTGTCTCGCCATATTGATAACCTAAAAGTTATAAACTAAATACGATCTATGATATCAGAATTATGTAGTCCCTCTCTCTGAAGATAAGAAGCCAGAGCTGATATCTTAAACCATCTCCGGAGACCAATCAGCTGGGCACACCTTAAAAATTCGGCAGACCTCATTAATAAACATAAAAATAATGTTTTAAGCCATAAGGGAAATTCTAAACTATTTTTGCAAAAAAAATTTTTAGATTCTTATATAAAACTGAAATTTCGCCCCTAGCTAATTTTTTAAAAAAGCATCAAATTCAAGTTTCAACTATGGAATATGTGTGATATTTAGAAATAGCAATAATATTGTACTTGACAAAAGAGTTAGCTTTCGGGTAAACTTTATTGAATCCTACTGAAAACAGAGTATATATTTACCCAACCAATTCACCATAGGTAAGATGTGTCAAAAGTATGGGGTATCCATTACGGATCGATCTCTCTATTCGGTAGTAAAGGATCTTTGAGTACAATTGAAGAAAGTGTGTGGCGAACTATATTCGCCAGGACGGCTCCAATAACAGGGGGAATGGATTATGTAACAGTGGGTTTTTGGTACTAACTTAAGAAGAATTGTGGAGAGTTCCACAAACCGATTGATTATTAATAATTGAATTATATCATTTAATCAGTAAAAATGTTCTACTTTTGTTTATTATATGCATATTCAACTGGGAAGCGCGTGGTGTAATGGTTAAAGTCATGGGAAATGGACTCGTCGCCCTGAGTTCAAATCCTGGATGTGGTAATTGCATTTCACTTCGCGCTATTACCCTTGGGAAAGGTATGAATCCTACTCTCCCTCCAGCTATGGATAAATAGTAGGGCAGACTAGGCTCTTTAACCTTGGTTAGGCAACCGGTCTGGAGAAGGAAAACTCTGAATTCAAACCTATTGAACTCCGCTTAAGAAATTGACCATGTGTCACATCCTGCTCGTGCGGAGGGGTTGGTAAATATATATATGCATTTTCAAATGCGAGGTTTTACAGCTCAGTGGACCTCGGGGGAGGGTCCATTGGCTTCGACCCTGGACCGGTTAAGTAATTAAAAGCTTAGATCCCAGGGCACACTTTAAAAATCCAGCAGATCTCATGAATTAAAAAATATATATAGTTTTTTAAATCTTAAGTGTAACTTTAAACTATTTTTTCAAAAACTTTCTTTACATTTTTATATATGACAGAAATTTCTCCCCGGACTAATTTTCCGCCCTGTCATCTGGAGCGTTAGAATGCACCGACTGCACCTCTGCAGAGGGGTAGAACTCCCCCAATGGGGCAGCCTGTTGGCCGTGGGTGGCGACCCGTGATGCTTAAGGATAGAGCCCAGGTGGATGAGCAGTTCATGACTTGCAATACTCCACTTTGGCCCTATCTTGGGCTAGACGGGCAGTCGGAGAGGCCCCCTCCAATCAATCGGCTGGTCACGTCAAGCCCTAGCACCTATATGATTTTCCCAACCCTGTTGCCCTTATGGCAAGCCCCAACCTCTTTTTATCATATGGGTGTTAGAAGCCGGTGCCTGCGGGTCTACATGTCCTGGGAATGACGTTAAATTCTATCTGATGGTGAGGTTCCAGTTTTGGAGGTTTGTGGCGCACACCTTCATCACCATTGCTCCCTGGTCCACTTTGACTCGGAGTGGTAGTACCCATCTATGGGTTAAATAGAAAAACATGAGTTAAATAGCCCAATCTGTCCCGCTATTTACCCATAGCTGGAGAGAGAATTGGATTCATACCTTTCCCAAGGGTATTAGCGCCATGTGAAATGCAATCAGCTTCGACGAGGAATTGAACTCGGGTCAACGAGTCCATTTCCTACGACTCTAACCATTTGACCACGCGCCTCCAGAATTTTTATTATATAAGGTGTGTGCTAGATACCCGCTCCTACTTATAGACTCGGTCATAATCATGTGACCCACCTCTTGGCCAACACTGGCAGTACTTTGAGGTTGATACAATACTTAAACCAACCCTACTGGACATAATTACTTCCGACCTTCGTAGAGGACGAACATATGATTAAATCACTGGACCACTTTACCAATACGCAGGATATGACTTATAGGCAGGATAATGTTATCCAGGGCACAAAAGCAAAGTTTGAAGAAAATGTTCTCTACTTTTACAACATAAGCAATACAGAAATAACGCATTCTATCCTGGAACAGAATTTGTCTTACATAGAGTTATACAGAGCATAAAAGTTTAAAGGGAATAATGGTCATTTTCTAGACTTTTACAACATAAGCAATTAATAAATAACACATACTATCCTAGAAAGTGTCTTATATAGTGTTATCCATAGCACAAAAGCAAGGTATAAAGGAAATTTTCTGTACTTTTACCACATAAGCAATTACGAAATAACACATACTATCCAGGAATTTATCTTAGTGTTATCCAGGGCACAAAAGCAAAATTTAAAGGAAAATTTCTATACTTTTGCAACATAAGCAATTAAGAAATAACACATTATCCAGGAACAAAATTTAAATAATACAGTCTTATCCAGGGCATAAAAGAAAAGTTTAAAGGGAATAATGGCCATTTTCTATATCATACAACACAAGCAATTAAGATATAAAACATACTATCCAGTGGTATCCAGTACACAAAACCAAAGTTTGAAGATAATTTTCTATACTTTTACAACATAAGCAATTAAGAAATAACACATACTATACAGGAACAAAAATTGTTTTACTTAGTGTTATCCATGGCATAAAAGCAAAGTTTGAAAGGAATAATGGCCATTTTCTATACTTTAATCCTGAACGAGGCTGTTTTCATTTCACATCGAGATAATACCATTGAAAAAGGTATAAATCAAAGTATTCTTCTCCAGCTATTGGGAAAATAATAGGGCAGACTGGGATCGTCAATACTTGGTTACACAACTACTCTATTAGAAGGACAACTCTCAATTTAAACCAGTTAAACTCCGCCCAAGAAATTGATCTTGTGTCACACTCTACTCGTGCGGAGGTACATATATATATATATATATATATATATATATATATATAAGACTTTTTGGATGGTTTTTTTTAGAAGCATTGTTGAATAAAGTATATATTATTATTTATATTTTTGCTTGAAGGTAATTACAATGCATGTATCGCATAAAATTCGATATTTTATAGAAAATAAACTTGACAAGTGTAATCGCGGCAAAGGATCGCTCGGTGTGTAGAACATCGTACAGACTGTTTCGACTTTATTAAGTCTCATCAGCGATCCCTCCGACAGAAATCGAAACCGGGACCTCAGCAGGCATAGTCAGAGACCATATTGCTTAGGCCACGGTACACAGCAAACAATCCCTGCGAAATTAACCTTGTCAATGATACTTACACGCCTCTACCATAATAGGTAAGGGGACGTTGAGTGAATAGTAACAACAAGCCGATTTCTGTCGGAGGGAAATCGTTAGTATACATCGCTGCTGATAAGACTTAATAAAGTCGAAACAGTCTGTACGATGTTCTACACACCGAGCGATCCTTTGCCGGGATTACACTTGTCGAGTTTATTTTCTATAAAGTATCGAATTTTATGCGATACATGCATTATAATTGCCTTCAAGCAAAAATATAAATGATAATATATAATATATATATATGTGTGTGTGTGTGTATGTGTGTGTTTGTGTGTGTGTGTGTGTGTGTGAGGTATAGCACCACACCTACCATTAGATCCAAACTGTGCAAATTCGCTGAGTTGGCGAGGGCGGGTATCGAGCTCGGAAACTTAAGGTTCACAAAGCTATTGTCCTACAGACTGAGCTAAATCGAGCCCCTTAAAAATTGACCTTGTGTCGCACCCTGCTCGTGGCGGATGGGTTGGGTAGATATATGTACCCGAGTGTATTATTTATGTGAGTTTGTGTGTGGTTGATTTTCAACAGTTCGTCATTATTTATATTAATTTTCTTCTGTCATTTTTTCTTCTCTTTTTTTTTCCCCCGCTCTTTTCTTTCTTATCTTGTAGTTGGTCTAGTTCGTTTTCTTTTTACCATCATGCACTCACGCTAAAATAATTCCAGACGCTGAAACATTTTTTTTCTTTCTTTTTAAATTTCTCTTTTGGTACTATTTATTTAGCAATTCATTTCCGTTTTGGAAATATTCAAATAGAATATGAAGAAAAATAAAACAAACAAAAAAAAGACGAATAAAGAAAAGAGAATACTGAAAACTCTTAGAAAACTTCAACAAAAAAAGAAAAAGAAAAAAGAAAAAATAGAATGAACAACCGACTATACTCAAATTAATTATCTCGACACCTTCATGTCTCGTCCTTGTGTTTTTTTGTTTTTTGTGTTCTTTTATATATTTTTTTATTTTATATTTTTTATTTTATTATTTTTTTATTTTTTTATTTTTTAATTTATTACTTTTTTGGTGCTTCCAACGAAAACGGAAAAAGTGAATCAAAGACAGCTGAATAAACATTAAAATTCTGGTACTGATTGCTCTTGGCACGATTCTCATATCTGTTGATCAACTAGGAAGATGTATTTTGTGGCAAGCGTCGGGTAGGTGATGTACATTACTAAAAACACATAAAGACGAAATCCGCTCTAAAAGCAAATAATAATAATAATAATAATAATAATAATAATAATAATAATAATCCTTAAATAAAATATTTAAATTAAAAATAAAGTAAAAAAGAAACTGACAATAATTCCTAGCGCTAAAAAAGATAAAAGTGATATCATTTCCCTGTTTGACGTCAACATTAATTTATCAAAATCGAGACTTGATAGATGTTAAATATTAGACGTTTGAACCAGACGTTATGGAGTATCATATCAAGATACACCCTTAAGGTACCCCTGACCACCTCTTTAGTGATGTTATATGAGGGAGGCGCATGTTGTAATGGTTAGAGTCGTATGAAATGGACTCGTTGATCCGAGTTCAAATCCTGGACGAAGCTACAGTTCACATAGCGCTAATACGCTTTGCAAAGGTATCAACTACTCTCCCTCCAGCTATAGATAAATAGTAGGGCAGACTGGGCTTTTTACCATGGTTAGGCAACCAGTGTAGGAGAATGAAAACTTTGAATTCAAACCCTGTGAAATCCGCTTAGATTAGTATAGGATCAGTCCTAATTAGTGATCTATTCACTAATTTTTTTTTAATATGTTTAATCAAGAAATACAACCTTAAGGTACCCTGGACCGCATCTTTAGTGATGTTATACCAGGAAGGCACGTGATCTAATGGTTAGTCGTAGGAAATGGACTCGTCGACACGAGTTCAAAACCTGGACGAAGCTACAGTTCACATAGCGCTAATACGTTTTCGAAAGGCATGAAACCAACTACTCTCCCTCCAGCTATAGGTAAACAGTAGGGCAGTCTGGGCCCTTTAGGCTACCAGTCTAGGAGAATGAAAACTCTGAATTCAAACCTTTTAAATCCTCTTAGAGTGGACACTAATTGAATAGACTCAGACCTAATGAGTGAAGTATATCACTAATTTTTAATTATTAAAAATTCTTATTTATTTATTGTATATCAAGATATACACCCTCAAGGTATCTCTGACCACATCTTTAAGGATGTTATACCAGGATAATTTGGTATTGGGGGTTTTACAGCATCATACACTATATAGGGTCGGTGTAGGAAGTGCGTGGTGTAATGGTTAAAGTCATGGGAAATGGACTGGTCCCCCGAGTTCAAATCCTGGACATGGTGATTGCATTTCACTTTGCGCTAATACTCCCTCCAGCTATGTGTAAATAGTAGGACAGACTGGGCTCTTTAACCTTAGTTAGGCAACCGGTCTAGGAGTTAGGCAACCGGTCTATATATATATATATATATATATATATATATATATATATATATATATAGGGCCGGTTTAGATTAGTCGGTAGAGCATCGGACTTGAACCACAATGCACTTGGGTCGATACTGAATGAATAGCCATGAATATGTTCGCTAAACTAAGGAGTTTAGGTGTGGTGCTCCACCTAACGCCCAATTAATCAACTTTGTCTAGCGCTAGTGAAAAGGATATAGACTCGTTGTCTGGTTGATAAGTCCACCCCGACAACGTATTACTTTTACTTATTTACCCATAGCTTGAGGGAGAATAATTGGATTAGTACCTTTCCCGAGAGTATCAGCGCTATGTGAAATGCAAACAACCTCGTTCAGGATTTGAACGGGTCTTGCCATATCCAATTATATATATATCTACAAACCCTTCCACATGAGTAGGATGTAACACAAGGTCAATTTCTTGAGCCGAATATAACTGGTAAAAAGTCAGAGTTTTCCTTCTCATAGAGTGGTTGTCTAACTTCATGTTAGAACCGAGTCTAATATTTTCCCCATAGCTGGAGCGATAATTGTTGGATTCAGGGTATTACCGCAATTTGAAATGTATACATGCTTGTTCAGGAACACGGGTTGACGAAGAGGAGTGTTCGTGGTGGACCCACTAAGCCAATTTTCATACTTTACCGAATTTTTTGAGACGACTGAGGATAATCGAATGATCATCCTCAGTCGTCTCAAAAAAATCCTACTCTCCCTCCAACTATGGGTAAATAGTAGGGCAAACTGGGCTCTTTAAAAAAGTTTTTGATAATGATTATTATTGTGAAACTATAAGGTTCACACACCCCATTGAAGTCTTCAGTCAATGTTCTCGTTGTCAAGCTTTCGTCCTCTTCCACGGCTGTCAAATGTGCCTGGTAGTTGAAATTTGATGGTCGACCTTTCTTCATCTGTGAGATTTTATCACCCGAACTTTCTGAACCCTCTTTCAACTTTCGACTGAGATTGCGAAATGATGTGTTCCATTCCAACCTTTCTCGAGGTTGTAGAGCATAATATGACAAATGAAGGTATGATGTTGCATTGAAAGGTGTTTTTCGTAACATTAATGATTATTATACTGTTCAACTATTTTCTTGAATGGGTCTGTCTTCGTCTGTCGTTGGATCTGTTGTTGGGCTGGATAGCATTCTCGCTGTTTGAGTCTGGTGTTATATATACCTGTGGCGAAATTGAAGGGCAGAGATGTGGACGAGCTGATTCCCAGCCTCCACAAACAAAGCGCGTCAGGATATGTTTGACCTGTGCGAGGGGAAGAGTGTGGCGATTGGCCACGGATATTTTAACTCGCTATCCCCTCTTAGCTGAAATGCTGTTGGCAAAGACCCGGATGAGACAAGTCGGGATTTGCATAAAGCGTAGCCGAGCCATGATTAAAAACGAGAGTGGCTGATACTGTCACAGAGAGAAAAAAAGGAAGTTTGTCAGAACAGAAGTGAAATTCGACGACTGTTTTATTTGGGGTGTCAGGAAGTGAGAGTAACGTGCTCAGTTGGTAGAGACTGTACTGACGACGAAAGGAATTACATTTCGTTTGCTAACATGTTTTGCGTATATAATGGAAGAGACAGACAGACAGACAGAGAGATAGATTAGAGATGATTGTTTTTTATTGTTTACATTGCTGCTTATGCTTCTTCGTCTGGGTCTGCAGCTATGTTCTCTGGCTGGATTTAC
This sequence comes from Doryteuthis pealeii, assembly GCA_023376005.1. NCBI lineage: Eukaryota > Metazoa > Mollusca > Cephalopoda > Myopsida > Loliginidae > Doryteuthis > Doryteuthis pealeii. Next base: position 30,465,481 of record CM042182.1, on the reverse strand, counting down.
TTCAGGACTTTCGGCTGGGTTGATTTTCTTTGTTAATTCTTCTTACATGGCTGGGTTGGAAATTGCTTGTTTGATGATTAATTAACAACAAGACTTGGTGTTTCTTATAATAAAGCATTATTCTCAATTCTACCCATTTTGATTCCGCTGCGGGGAGACCGACCCCGGGAGCTGACAACAAATCTACGCCCCTTGAAAGCCGAGTCGAACCTGCCTAGCTAAACTTATTTTCATGGCGCTCAATCGCGCGCCTTTTCCAAGGATTCAAGGTTATTAACCGTTCAAAACTGTCTGTAATTTTCTATGGACCCCATGATTTTAAGTTAACGGACCTAATTCAAATTTCTAGCTACAGGTACGTTCATAAATTATGACTGCTGATAAATTATGTAACACTGGAACTTACTTGGGAATCTTCTGGACATCTAGTCTTGTGCTGTCAATAGTTTTTCTTGTTCTTTTTTTTTCTGAGCTCATTTATTTTATCCCAAGTAAAAATGCCTTGGAGAACAAGCACTAATACGAACTTCCCTCTTAAAACCTTCAGTCCAGACTTCCAACTTATCATTTCTCTTTCTCTCACTCTGTTTACTCTGTTTTTGGGTGGCATTATCCTCGTTTGAGTCTGGGAAATTCCTTGGAATCTTTTTGGAATATCTTGTCTTGTGCTGTCGATACTTTTTTCTTGTTCTTTTTTCTGAGCTCATTTATTTTATCCCAAGTAAATGCTTGGAGAACAGACACTAAAACGGCTTCCCTCTTAAAAACCTCAGCCCAGACTTCCAACTCTCTTTCTCTCACTCTGTTTACTCTGTTGGTCTGGGTGACATAATCCTTGTTTGAGCCTGGAAATTACTTGGGAATCTTTTGGAATATCTTGTCTTGTGCTGTCGATAGTTTTTCCTAACAAACAGAACACGTTCTAAGAGGAATTACGGGGTTCGTAGGGAGCTCTTAATTCTCCCGGTGGTCGGCAATTATTTCGGATGAAAGAAGACAAACAACACAAATGTAAGTTATACACATGTATTAAACAAAGATACAAAGATTGCTGCAAATTTGTTGGCATTTGCTACAAGACTTATCTTGAGAGGTGAAATTAACAGTTCGTTGGTGAATTGGCGCTAGGAAGGGATTTCTACTCGCCGTCGTTTTCAATGCTGTTGAGAGGCATCCGTCCTGGTCGGTTCTCGTCCGATAAGTAAAAGTGTTGGGGACTGCTTTTTGAGAAACTCGCCTGGTTTACTGGCCTTTGAAGTGGGTGGTGGATGGAGCCCTTGTTAAAGCGAATCCACAGGTCGACAGCCTTCAGATAAGTGATGGGGTTTGATTTTGCGACAACATCGTATGTTGGCGATTCACCCCATAGCGCAGGGGAAGTAATTCTACTATCGGTTTTCCGATAGTTCTCGTTTTTTTTTTTTTTTTTTTTTTTTTTTTAGGGTGGGGATCTGAGCTAACTTATTTTATCCCAAGTAAAAATGCCTTGGGGAACAGATACTAGTACGTCTACCCTTTTCAAAAGCTCAGCCCAGACTCCCCACTCAACAATCTCTTTTTTTTACTCTCCTTCTCGTCTTGTGCTGACTAATTAGAAATCGACAGGTAGCTTTTCACACGTCATCCCCAAAATCCTAGTAACTTTCCATTCTTTTTTTTTTCTTTTTTCATCTAATTATATTACACTGCAGTACATGGAAACGAGTATAGACAGTTTGGGGTTGAGTGTCGACTATTCCACTGGAGTGGGGAGGGGGTTACAGCCCGTTAGCAATTTGGAAATATCAAGAGAGTATGAATCTTTTAGAGGAAACTGGTCATGAGACAATTCTTCTTTGCTGATCAAAAAATATTGTATTGTATTTTAGTATTACATCTTTTTTTCTTCTTTTTTTTATTTAGTTCATTTTTTTTATTTATTTCTTTAGGATATTGGAAAATTGAACTTTTGTCAGCGATCATAATAAGGTTTGATTTCTTTTGAATTCAATAAAATAAAAAAAAGATGGTTCGTTTTGGCAAGATATAGAATTAAAACTTCTTGAGTGAAGTTTGGTAGAGTTTGAATGAAGAAGGAAGGAAGAAAGAAAGAAAGAAAAGAAAGAAAGAAAAAAGAAAGAAAAAGAAGAATAGAAAAGAGAAGAACTGGAAAAGACAGAAAGAGAAGAAATTGAAAAAGAAGAAGAAAGAAGAAGAGAGAGACTGGAAAGAAAGAAAGAAAAGAAAGAAAGAAAGAAAGATAAGAAAAGAAAGAAAGAAAAGAAGATGCTGAAAAAGAAAGAAAGAAAGAAAGAGAGAGAGAGAAGAGAAGAGACTGGAAAAGACAGAAAGAGAAGAAATTGAAAAAGAAAGAAAGAACAGAAGAGAAGAGAGCTGGAACAGAAAGAAAGAAAGAAGAAAGAAAGAAAGAAGAAGAGACTGAAAAAGAAAGAAAGAAAGAAAGAGAAGAGACTGGGAAAAGAAAGAAAGGAAGAGAAGAGACTGGAAAAGAAAGAAAGAAAGAAAGAAAAGAGAAACTGACAAAAAAGAAAAAAAGAGAAGAGACTGGAAAGAAAAGAAGAAAGAAAAAGAAAAGAAAGAAAGAGAAAGAGAAGAGACTGGAAAGACAGAAAGAGAAGAAATTGAAAAAGAAAGAAAGAAAGAGAAAGAGAAGAGACTGGAAAAGAAAGAAAGAAAGAGAAGAGAAGAGACTTAGGAAAAGAAGAAGTAGAAGCAAGAAAGAAAGAAGAGACTGAAAAAGAAAGAAGAAAGAAGGAAAGAAAGAGAAAGAGAAGAGAAAGACTGCGCCAACACGCACGCCCACGAAGAAGAAATTGAAAAAATGAAAGAAAGAAGAGAAGAGAAAGACGGAAAGAAAGAAAAGAAAGAGAAGAGAAGAGACCTGGAAAAGAGAGAAAGAAGAAAGAAAGAAGAAAGAAGAGACTGAAAGAAAGAAGAAAGAAAGAGAGAAAGAGAAGAGAGAGACTGGAAAAGACAGAAAGGAAGAAATTGAAAAAGAAAGAAAGAAAGAGAAGAGAAGAGACTGGAAAAGAAGAAAGAAAGAAAGAAAGAAAGAAAGTAAGAGACTGTAAAGAAAGAAAGAAAGAAAAGAGAAGAAAGAGAAGAACTGGGGAAAGAAGAAAGGAAGAGAGAGACTGAAAAGAGAAGAAAGAGGCGGTGCAGTGGAAAGACACAGAAAGATAAGAAAGAGATCTGACTGAAAAAAAGAAAAAGAGAAGATGACTGGAAGCAAGAAAAGAAAGAAAGAAAGAAAGAAGAAAGAAAGAAGAAAGAAAGAAAAGGAAAGAAGCTGAAAAGAAGAAAGAAAGAAAAAGAGACTTTAAAAAGGAATGAGAAGAGAGGGAGAGAGAGAGAGATAGTGAATAGAATATAGTAAAGACTGAAAAAGAAAAGAAGAAAGATAGAAAAAAGTGACTGAAAAAGGAAGAAAATAGATAAACGAGACTGAAAAAGTGTTAAAGAAAGAAAAATGAAATAGAAAATGAGAGTAGAGAGAAAGGAAGGATGGATGGATGAACGAAAGAAAGAAGAAGAAAGAAAGAAAGAAAGAAAGAAAGAGACTGAAAAAAAAGAAAGAAAAAAAGAGAGAAACGAAGGAAGGAAAAAAGGAAGAAAAAGAAAGAAAGAAAAGAAACTGAAAAGGTTAGAAAAGAGCCTGAAAAAGAAATAAAGGGTAAAAAAAGAAAAAGAAAGAGAGTAAGAAAGGAAGTAAGGATGAAAGAAAGATAGAGACTGTAAAAGAAAGAAAGGGTCCAAGAAAAAAGAACGAAAGTAAATTGGCAAACAAGCAGGAAAAGGAAAGAAAAGAAAGAAAAAGGAATAAATATTAGAGGAAAGAAAATTAGGAAAAAAGAAAGAAAAAAGAAAGAAAATACACTGGAAAAGGAAAAAGTGGAAAAAAATGAAAGTAATTTGGGGAAAAAAGAAAGAAAGAACGAAACACTGGAATAAATAAAAGAAAGAGGTGTGGGGAAAATCAACGAAAGAAAGAAGACCGGAAAAGAAAAAAAGAAAGTTTTTTAGAAAGAAAAGAAAAAAGAAAAAATATGTTTAGAAAGAAAGAAAGAAAGAATGAATGAAAAGAAGAAAGAAAGAAGTTTAGAGAGAATGAAAGATGTTTAAAAAGAAAAGTAAAAAGTAAGAAAGTAAAAAGAAGGGTGTTTTGAAAGAAAGAAAGAAAGAAAGAAAAGAGAATGATGAATGAAAAGAAGAAAGAAAGAAAGAAGGTTAGAAAGAATGAAAGATGTTTAGAAAGAAAAGAAAAGTAAAAAGAAAAAAGAAGAGTGTTTAGAAAGAAAGAAAGAAAGAAAAGAAATAAAAGAAAGAAAGAAAGAAATATAAAGGTGTTTAGAAAGAAAGAATGAAAAGAAGAAAGAAAGAAAAAGTTTAGAGAGAAGGAAAGATGTTTAGAAAGAAAACTAAAAAGAAAGAAAAAAGAGGGGTGTTTTAGAAAAAGAAAGAAAGAAAGAAAGAAAGAAAGAAAGAATCAAATAATTAGATAGATAAATAAAAACATTGGAAAAGAAAAGAAAGAAAGAGATTTTGAACGAAAGAAATAACATTAAAAATGACAAAAGAAAGAAATAAGCCTGAAAAAAGAAAAAGAAAAACTGGAAAAGGAAAAAAAAAAAGAAAATGATTTAAAACTAAAAAAATAAAATGAAATAAAGAACCAAATAAATGAAATAAAATAATTCTATGTCCTCCGGTTACCGCAGAGTAGAGGACATGTGCGGGCTTCGTAGGGGTGGAGATGGTGTTATGCCAATCTTTCAAATGAGAAAATCGTGATTGCCTGGAAAATAAAATTTCCAAATCTTCGCTTTCAATATGGCTTGAATGCTAAACTTGAGACGAAACGAACGAGCAACAGAACTGAGGTGAAGAGCACAACAATTTAAATAAATAAATACACAAACTTTTTTTAATAAAAGAAATAAAAATTGGCAAAATAAAAAAGAATAGAAATTGTTGAATGATGGAAACGAAGACAAAACTGAAAAACAAAATAATATAGAAAAACAAAATGGAAGAAATTTTTTTTAAAAACTAAAAAAAGGAGAAGTAGACAAACAATAAAAAATAGAAATAAGAAAAATAAGAAAAATAAAGAAGAAACCAAAATACAAAGTAAAAAAAGAAAAAAAAGAAAAGAAAACGAAAAAATAGAAAAAGAATAAAAGGAAAAAGAAAAATACTGAGGCGGGGAGGGGAATAAAAAATGAAAAGTGAAAAGAAAGAGAAAGAGAAAGGAAATATGAAAATACGAAAGATGGCGAAAAAAAGAAAGAAAAAAGAAAGAAAAAAATAAGAATATAGAAGTAGAAGGAGGAAGAAAAAAGAAAAAGAGGAAAGAAAGAAATTAATAAAAAATACCAACACTGGGGTAAAACAAAATATCAGAAATTAGGGTGAAGAATACAACAATTCAAATAAATAAATAAATAAACAGACTTTTTTTTAAAATAAAAGAAGTAAAAATAAAAGAATAAAATAAAACAGAAATTGTTAAATGATGGAGAGAGTTGGATACGAAGACAAAACTGAAAAACAAAATAATATAGAAAAACAAAATGGAAGAAAATATTTTTTTAAAGCTAAAAAAAGGAGAAGTAGACAAACAATAAAAGTATAGAAATAAAGAAAAAATAAAGAAACTAAATACAAAGTAAAAATAGAAAAAGAGAAAGAAAAATAGAAATAGAATGAAAAGGAAAGAAAACTAAAATTCAAAGAGGCGGGGAGGGGAAGAAAAGATGAAAGTAATAAAGAAGAGATATATAATATAAAGAAAGGACAATATAAAATACGAAAGATGGCAAAAAAAGAAAAGAAAAAAGAAAGAAAAAAATAGAATATAAAAAGTAGAGGGAGGAGAAAAAAGAAAAAGAAGAAAGAAAGAAGAAGAAATGAATAAAAATACCAACACTGGGGTAAAACAAATATCAGAAATTAGGTGAAGAACATACAAATTTAAATAAATAATAAACAGATTTTTTTTAAATAAAAGAAGTAAAAAATAAAGAAGAATAAAATAAAACGAAATTGTTGAATGATGGAGAGAGTTGGATACGAAGACAAATAATGTGAAAAAACAAAACTGTAGAAAATATATTTTTATATTCTACTGAAAAGAGGAGAAAGTAGACAAACAATAGAAATATAGAAAATAAGAAAAAGAAAGAAGAACAAAAATAAGAAAAAAGAAAAAAAGAAAAGAAAAAAGAAAGAAAAAAGGAAAGAAAAGGCGACAATAAAAAAAGGAAATTAAAATAATAAGGTGGTGAAAAAGAAAAAGAAATAGAAAAAAGAAAGACTAGAAAAAAAAAAAAGGGGTGAAAAGGAAGAAGAAGATAGAAAAAAAATAAAGAAAAAGAAAAAAGAAAGAAAGAAGTAGAAAGAAAAAGAAAATAAAAAGAAGAAATAATTGATAAAAAAGCAAGAAAGAAAAGAAAGAAAGAAAAAGAAAAAAGAAAGAAGAAAAAAAGAAAAAAGAAGAAAAATAATTGAATAAAGACAGAAAGAAAAAAAGAAAAGAAAAGAAAGAAAGAAAAGAAAGAAAAAGGAAAAAAAGAAGAAAAAAAAGAAAAGAAAAAGAAAAGAAACAATAATGAAAAAGAAAAAGAAAGGAAAAGGAAAGAAAAAAGAAAAGAAAAGAAAGAAAAAAGAAAGAAGAAGAAAAAGAAAGAAAGAAAAAAGAAAGAACGTAGAAAGAAAAAGAAAAGAAAGAAAGAAAATAATTGAATAAAGAAAAGAAAGGAAAAAGAAAAGAAAAGAGAAAAGAAAAGAAAGAAAAAGAAAAGAAAGAAAGTAGAAAGAAAAAGAAAATAAAATAAAGAAAAGATATTGAATAAGAAAGAAAAGAAAAAGAAAGAAGGAAAGAAAAAGAAGAAAGAAAGAAAAAATAATTGAATAAAGAGAGAAAGAAAGAAAGAAAAGAAAGAAAAAGAAAAGAAAAGAAAGAAAAAAATATTGAATAAGAAAAGAAAGGAAAAGAAAGAAAAGAAAAAGAAAAAAAGAAAAGAAGAAAGAAAATAATTGATAAGAAAAGAGGAAAGAAAGAAAAGAAAGAGAAAAGAGAGAAAAAAAAAAAAAGGGCGTGGGAGGGCCAAAAAAAAAAGAAAAAAGACTAAAAGAAAAAAGAATGAAAAAGAAGAAATTTAAAGTATCAAAGGTGGCGGGAAAGAAAAGAAAATTAGAGAAAAAAACAACAAATGAAAGACTAAATAAAAAAATGAGGGAGAAAAATAAAATAAAAATGTGTGATAAATATTGAGAGTTAACTCCCTATCTTAGGATTACCACCCCTTTGGAGAACTCTCAAGTGAAATACTAGACTATAAAACTCTAAACAAATGTACTAATTATTCTAAGCAGAATAAAATTTTCAAAAATATATCGATGTTATCGTTTGTCATTAAAAAAAGAAAAAAAAAGGAAGAAAATAAAAAAGAAATGAAAAGAAAGAGAAAAAAACTAAAAATACAAATGTTGTATTGTCCTCGCCCGGAAGATGGAACTTCCGGCTGAGGGACAAAGAGAAAGATAAAAATGCGTAGGCGTGTCGTCAATACAAAAGCGAGAGGGTTAAACAGTCAGCGGTCAGTAGGGACAGTCAGGGAAAGAGATGGCGGACCAACGCGGTCACGCACCGCCACGACTAAGGGCGGCGAGACGCACCAGCCACCCCTTACCTGAACACCGCCAGTTCCCAGCAGTAGTAGGAGTAGTCATTGTCAACTCTTGGGCAGTTCCCATAGTCAACACTCGCCACCCACCACGTAGAGCCGAGAAGAAATAAAGTAAAAATTCCTACTATACCATGTGTTGCAGATTTCATTAAGCGACCACTACATATATCGTATAAGAGTTAGACGATACTCGCAGTATACCAGCAACGTATACGATTCAGCGTGAGTTTGAAGAAGCCGCTATATAATATATAGAACTTGATGCCAGTATATAACATATACGATTTAGTGCCGGTAAAGAAGGGCTATGCAACACAAATGGCAAGGGAAAACAGGGAGAAAAGACTTGAAGTACGAAAGTCCAGAGAAAAAGAAAAAGGAAAAAGGAAAAATTAATGAAATTATGAAAGCCGTTGGAAAAAGAAAGAAATAGAAAAAGATAAAAAGAAAGTTGTCATAAGTAATTGAGAGTTACCTCCCCTATTTTATTATTATCTCACCTTTGGAGAACTCTTTGGTGTTTACAAAAGTATATAAGCCCTTTATATGTACCATTATTCCAAGCTTTCTTAAGCCTGTCAGCGTTATTGTTTATCATTACAAAAGTAAAGAATAAAAATCAAAAAATGTGAGGGAGGAAAGAAAAAAGAAAAAAGAGGAAAGAAAGAAAAGAATAAAAATACAAACTTGTGAGAAAAAGAAAAAAAAAAGAAAATCAAAGAAAAGTATAACGCTGGGGTAATTAAAAAAACAAAAAAAAAAACAAATAGACAAAAAACGAAAAAGACACAAATTGATAAAAATCTCCAGAAAGTAGAGAAAAGGGAAATAGGAATATAAGAAGAAAAAAAAAACGAAAAAAGATTGAAAAGAATGAAAATACAAAAGATAGGAGAAAAAAGATATGAAAAAATAAAATAAAAAGGAAAAATAAAAATACTAAAGACAGAATAAAACATTTTTAAAAAGAAGAAAGTAACAAAAAAAGAAAACAGAAAGAAAATTAATAATAAAATACATTACCAGAAAGAAAAATGAAGAGAAAAAAGAAAAAAAAAGAAATAGAAGGATAAAAAGGTGGGAGAAAAATTTTAAAAATGAAGGAAAAAAATAAAAGAATGAAAATACAAAAGGTGGAAGATAAAAAAACAAAGAAGAACAGAAAAAAATTAAAAATAAAAATACTAATGGCGGAATAAAAACATGAAAAAAAAAAGGAAAAAAGAAAAAGAAGAAAGAAAGAAAAAGAAAGGAAATTTCCAGAAAAAAAAAGAGAAAAAGAAAAAGGAAAAAAGAAATAGAAAAATAAAAATACAAAAAATGGGAGAAAAATAAAAGAAGGAAAAAGAATGAAAAGAATGAAAAGAATGAAAATACAAAAGGTGGGAAAAAATAAATAAAAAGAAAATAAAAAATGAAAAAATAAAAATACTAAAGGTGGATTAAATCGAAACAAAGAAGAAAGAAAATGAAAAAGAAAAAGAAAAAGAAAGAAGAATGAAAAAGAAAATAGAAAAAGAAAAAAGAATGAAAATACAAAAATGTTAACCATATCCAATTCTGACAACAACAAAAAAGATCATTGAGAAAAAAAATTACGACTGATAGCAAAATTCTGTTATTTTGAAAACTGCCATAAATAATCACAGCTTTCAATTCAAACTATTTCTATTTAGGATAACGTGACCATTTCCTTCCTCGTCAACGGTATTTAAAAAAATTAATCTTTTTAGATTAACAAAAAATGCTCAACATGTTTGGCAGCCTTAAAATCTGTTGTTTGTAGCTAATAAGAGATTTAGACGCTCAAGAAATTGACATTACGATAAAAATAAACAAAAAAGAACCTAACCCTCCAAACGTTCGAGGAATTTTCCTAATATGGTATTACTTCGACTTGCGAGTGCCCCAACTTACGAATTTTCCGAGTTATAAGCTGTCACAAAGACGATTTTTTTGCTTTGTTTTGAGAGCTAAAATTTGAGGTACAAGCGAGCGTCAGATACGCTTATGTTCTTTTCTTTCTTTTTCATTCTTTTCTTTCTTTTTCATTCTTTTCTTTCTTTTTCATTCTTTTATTTTTCTCCCATCTTTTGTATTTTTATTTTTGTATTTCTTTTTTCCTTTTTCTTTATCTGTTTTTTTTCTGGAATGGGGATTGTGTGTTTGTCTGTCTGTAACCAATAATATATCACTACTCAAGTCGCAATTCCCTTTATTATTTACGTCACATTCTTGTGCTACTCATACACTAAGTTAGCGAGGGCCGGTATCGAACTAGGAACCTTTAGGTTACCAGCCGAACACTCTACCGACTGAAACAGCCTCCACCAGGATTTGAACTCTGTTCGCCTAGTCAATTTCATTTACAACGGTAACCATTATACAAGGAACACCTCAAAGAGGTCAATATGTTTCCATGTTAGTGAGTTCGATTCTCACTGAGTGCCCCATAATCTGGCATTGAGCCACACTAAGATAATCGTAGTAAGTAACTAACCAGTTTGTTATATATCACGTTCATCCTCATATTGCGCAGTTTATTTTCAATACTCTTGTCCATCCTGTCGGCTGTGGCGTTAGAATGCACCGACTGCACCTCTGCAGAGGGGTAAGACTCCCCCAATGGGGCCACCTGTTTGCCGTGAGTGGCGACCTGTGATGCTTAAGGATAGAACACAGGAGATTGAGCAGTCCATGACTTGCAATACTCCACTTTGGCCTTTTATTGGACTAGACAGGCAGTTGGAGAGGCCCCCTCCGATCAATCGGCTGGTCACGTCAAGCCCTAACACCAATATGATTTTCCCAGCCCTATTGCCCTCATGGCAATCTCCAACCCTTTTTATCATATGGGTGCTAGAAGGCAGTGGCTGAGCGTCTACATGTCCAGGGAATGACGTTAAACTCTATCTGATGGTGAGGTTCCAGATTTTGAGGCTTTTCATCACCATTGCGCCCTGGTCCACTCTGACCCGGAGTGGTAGTACCTGTTAGGGTCCCATCTATGGGTTAAATAGAAAAATGTTTTTTTTTTTTTAAATTGAGTATCCATTAAAATCAATTTATTTCAAAACTTTATTGGCATTAAATGACCCTATGCCTTAAACCAAAACAAACCAATACTCTTGTAAGGTCCGGGTATTTGTCTATATTTTTATTTTATTTCACCTTCAGCCTCTGATCTTCTGGGACAGCATAATCTAACTCTTTGATTAATAGCTGAAGGGAGAATTGTTAGATTCATACCTTTCCTAAGAGTATCAGCGCTATGTGAAATGTAAACTGCCCCCATCAGGATTTGAACTCTGATCGCTGTGTCCATATCCTGCGACGGTGACCATTACACAAGGAACACCTCAAAGAGGTCAAAATATATAATCTACCACTTTAAGTCATAACTGAGAGAGAATTGTTAGATCCATACCTTTCCTAAGAGTATTAACGCTATGTGAAATGTAAACTGCCCCCATCAGGATTTGAACTCTGATCGCTGTGTCCATATCCTGCGACGGTGACCATTACACAAGGAACACCTCAAAGAGGTCAAAAATATATAATCTACCACTTTAAGTCATAACTGAGAGAGAATTGTTAGATCCATACCTTTCCTAAGAGTATTAACGCTATGTGAAATGTAAACTGCCCCCATCAGGATTTGAACTCTGATCGCTGTGTCCATATCCTGCGACGGTGACCATTACACAAGGAACACCTCAAAGAGGTCAAAAATATATAATCTACCACTTTAAGTCATAACTGAGAGAGAATTGTTAGATCCATACCTTTCCTAAGAGTATTAACGCTATGTGAAATGTAAACTGCCCCCATCAGGATTTGAACTCTGATCGCTGTGTCCATATCCTGCGACGGTGACCATTACACAAGGAACACCTCAAAGAGGTCAAAAATATATAATCTACCACTTTAAGTCATAACTGAGAGAGAATTGTTAGATCCATACCTTTCCTAAGAGTATTAACGCTATGTGAAATGTAAACTGCCCCCATCAGGATTTGAACTCTGATTGCTGTGTCCATATCCTACGACGGTGACCATTATACAAGGAACACCTCAAAGAGGTCAAAAATATATAATCTACCACTTTTAGCCATAACTGAGAGATAATTGTTAGATCCATACCTTTCCTAAGGGTATTAACGCTATGTGAAATGTAAACTGCCCCCATCAGGATTTGAACTCTGATCGCTATGTCCATATCCTGCGACGCTAACCATTATACGAGGAACACACCAGAGAGGTAAAAAAAGCCATAACTAAGAGAGAATTGTTAGATCCATACCTTTCCTAAGGATATTAACGCTATGTGAAATGTAAACTGTCCCCATCAGGATTTGAACTTTGATCGCTGTGTCCATATCCTGCGACGGTGACCATTATACAAGGAACACCTCAAAGTGGTCAAAAATATATAATCTACCACTTTAAGTCATAACTGAGAGAGAATTGTTAGATCCATACCTTTCCTAAGAGTATTAACACTATGTGAAATGTAAACTGCCCCCATCAGGATTTGAACTCTGATTGCTGTGTCCATATCCTACGACGGTGACCATTATACAAGGAACACCTCAAAGAGGTCAAAAATATATAATCTACCACTTTAAGTCATAACTGAGAGAGAATTGTTAGATCCATACCTTTCCTAAGGGTATTAACGCTATGTGAAATGTAAACTGTCCCCATCAGGATTTGAACTCTGATCGCTGTGTTCATATCCTGCGACGCTAACCATTATACAAGGAACACCTCAAAGAGGTCAAAAATGCATAATTTACCACTTTTAGCCATAACTGAGAGATAATTGTTAGATCCATACCTTTCCTAAGGGTATTAACGCTATGTGAAATGTAAACTGCCCCCATCAGGATTTGAACTCTGATCGCTATGTCCATATCCTGCGACGCTAACCATTATACGAGGAACACACCAGAGAGGTAAAAAAAGCCATAACTAAGAGAGAATTGTTAGATCCATACCTTTCCTAAGGATATTAACGCTATGTGAAATGTAAACTGCCCCATCAGGATTGAACTCTGATCCTGTGTCCATATCCTGCGACGGTGACCATTATACAAGGAACACCTCAAAGTGGTCAAAAATATATAATCTACCACTTTAAGTCATAACTGAGAGAGAATTGTTAGATCCATACCTTTCCTAAGAGTATTAACGCTATGTGAAATGTAAACTGCCCCCATCAGGATTTGAACTCTGATCGCTGTGTCCATATCCTGCGACGGTGACCATTACACAAGGAACACTCAAGAGGTCAAAAATATACTACCATTAAGTCATAACTGAGAGAGAATTGTTAGATCCATACCTTTCCTAAGGGTATTAACGCTATGTGAAATGTAAACTGCCCCATCAGGATTTGAACTCTGATCGCTGTGTCCATATCCTGCGACGGTGACCATTATACAAGGAACACCTCAAAGTGGTCAATATGTTTCAAAAGGATTGGCTACCATCAACAAGGGATGTTTACAGGGGAAACATTTATGAAGTCTCTTTTGATTCTATCTCAAGTCCAACTTATTCGTGATTGGGAGTGCTTGTCACGTCACATATGGCAAATACGTCATTGTACAGATAAAATCTGAAACAATTCAATATTAGAAGCAAATGAATAACGTTTGGTTCGGTTGGTTCGGTTGGTTTGGTTTCTTTGTTGAAATGCATAACAATCATCGTATATTATTTGATGCCAAAGCGGTAAATGCAGGAGAACAGTAATGGCCCTATTAAACTCCTAGCCGGAGAACCGATGTAAGATGAAATAAATACTAGTCAAAATTAAGATTAACTTACAAATTCAAAAATTAATAATAATTGACAATACGTATATATAGATTATTCGGACTATTGTCCTCATCTTTATTGTTATCTGTACAGCGTTTCGGTCGATGTGTCTTCCGGCCTACTTCAGATATTGCTTGTCGGACTAAGGAGCTTTCTCGAACCTTGGAACCGGGAATATCTTGATTAATTTATTACAATTAACCATGAAGATCCTTTATGGTGAACCTAAGTAGGTTTTTTCTATATACACTTTAATATATATATATATATATATATATATATATATATATATATATATATATATATACAGAGTGGGATTTTTATGAATGGTTTATCGAAGATTCCAATCAAATATAACAGCATGTTTAGTAAGGACATTCACTAGTAAATCTTGTGTGTGTGAGTGTGTGTGTGTATGTGTGTGTGTGTGTGTGTGTTTACCAAACCCTCCATACGAGTAGGATGTGACACAAGGTCAATTTCCTAAGCGGCGTTTAACAGGTTAGAATTCAGAGTTTTCCGAGTTTTCCTTCACCTAGACTGGTTACCTATCCAAGGTTAAAGAGCTTAGTCTGCCCTGCTATTTACCATAGCTGGATATATTCATTCCTTTCCCAAAGGTATTAGCGCCATGTGAAATCCAAACAGCTTCGTCCAGGAATCGAACTCGAGTCGACGAGTCCATTTTATATGACTCTAACCATTACACAACGCGCCTCCATGTGTGTGTGTATATGCGGACATTTATATCATAGGAAGAATATCAAGCAACAAACCATCTGAGTGGAACAAAATACACAAAAAAGTCTGATGTGTATCGAATTGAAACGACTGGTCATCTGCCTGAAGATGAATTCAGGTGGGAATTATCTCCCTTGTTGATTTGAATTCTCTGTTCAGCATTTTCTTTGAGAGCAGCCAACAAATCTCTATGATAAGGAACGTGGATAAGATTTGTAATTTCGCCAAAAGCAAAGAAGCTTAAAATTTTCCCAGTTCCAACCCGGTTGCTTTACTTAACACACACACACACACACACACACACACACACACAAATACGCACACAAATACACACACACATATATCTTTCATCATTTTAGCTTCCAAACAAAAATAGACACAAGGTAATTTTTATTATGGGGTGCTATGCAGGAAGTAAGCTTAAATTTTTTCCAGTTCCAACCCGGTGTGTATAATGTCATACAAGTTAAGCTTTAACATACACACACACACACACACACACACACACACACACCCTGTCGGTTGGGGCGTTAGAATGCACCGACTGCACCTCTGCGGAGGGGTAAGACTCCCCCAATGGGGCCACCTGTTGGCCGTGGGTGGCGACCCGTGATGCTTAAGGATAGAACCCAGGTGGATGAGCAGTTCATGACATGCAATACTCCACTTTGGCCCTATCTTGGGCTAGACGGGCGGTCGGAGAGGCCTCCTCCGATCAATCGGCTGGTCACGTCAAGCCCTAGCACCTATATGATTTTTCCAACCCTATTGCCCTTATGGCAAGCCCCAACCCCTTTTTATCATATGGGTGCTAGAAGGCGGTGGTTGCGGGTCTACATGTCCTGGGAATGACGTTAAACTCTATCTGATGGTGATGTTCCAGTTTTGGAGGTTTGGGGAATGTGGAACACCCCTTCATCACCATTGCTCCCTGGTCCACTCTGACCCGGAGTGGTAGTACCTGTTAGGGTCCCATCTATGGGTTAAATAGAAAAATGTATCTATAAAAAGAATTGATTTATTTCAAAACTTTATCGGCATTAAATGACCCACTGAGGTTGATATGCCGTAAAACAAAACAAACCAAAACAAAGCAAAAACACACACACACACACACACACACACAAATACACACACATTTTTTTTATTTTAGCTTCCAAACTAGAATAGGAAGTAAGCTTAAATTTTTTCCAGTTCAAACCCGGAGTGTATAATGTCATTCAAGTTAAGATGTACTTAACACACACACTCGCACGCGCGCGCACACACACACATAAATACGCACAAAAACACACACACACACACATAGTTACGATCGGTCATTGATTATGAGCGTACCTGTAGTTAGACTTTTGGATGGTCTCATTTTTAACTAAAGGGTGCAGCAAGATGATAACGGACGGAAGATTAAGGAATACATGTATTAAGACTTGTTTATGATAGCTGTAAGGGGTTTGAAGTAAGACAGCTCGAACACTCCATCCTGAAGAGGTCTCTACGTAGGCGGCACATACATGACGGGCGTCATGGACACATTTCCCACATTTAAGCCAGACTATATATGTGACGTGTGTGGCAGGGCCTGCATGTCGAAGGATGGGCTCCTCAGTCACGTAAGGTCGTATACGAAACCGGGGAAGGGGTTCATATGTATGACAATGAGTAAAAACAAAACTGAAATAACGGGGTGAATTGGAAGTTACCGACAGTGTTACGGTGAATAACCCTTGACCCCTTGAAAACGCGCCATTACAGACGAGTGAGAATTAGTTATTAAATAACAACAAGAATTTGATGTTCTTAATAGCGCTTTATTTCCCCAGTCCATGTTGATTCCGTCGCAGGGGGAGATGGACCCCGAGAAATGATAAAACAAGAAATATCCAGCCCAGAACCAAGAAGACCAACTCCTGCTGATGATAAAATATTGAACTCTGCCTGACTTTTTGTTACAGCGATTACCAGCAGGGAAATTCAGTTTTAGTGAATAAATTTCGCAGTCTTAAGCCGTTCAGCTCGGAATTTATCGCCTAGTTATAATCCAATCTTGAAAATATCCATATGGTTGAAAAGAAGAGAAAATAATCTTTCTCAACATATAATTTGTATGAGTCTTTATCCATTGAATTATTTTTTATAGCGAGTTAGAAAAAAATTATTTTGCTTCGGACAGTAGTTTTATGATATATGCACAAATAAGAATATGTCTTGGAAAATGAAGGGGATAAAATTCTCTTGGATTTTAATATGCAAACGGACCACCAAATCCCGGTCAGAAGGCCAGGCCCAGTGTTAATTAACTACTACTACTACTACGACTACTACTACTACTATTACTACTACTACTACTAATAATAATATATATATATATATATATATATATATATATATATATACAGACACAGACACAGACATACATATATATATGTATATATATATATATATACTTTTAGGGGTCCGTCGCAGACGACAATGACATCACTCCATGTCGCTCATTAGTTGTGGACCCTCTGGTGGCTGGTTAGTCCAATTCTGGACTTGCAGATGCGGTCACACACATTGCAAAGGAACAGTCCATCTATATTCTGTGGTGCATGTCCATTAAACAGTTTTAACGAAAAATCAAATCAAGAAGACCAACCCTTAAAAGAAGCCCAACAGATCAGCAGATAAGATGGCGAACCAGGTAAAAGTAAGAAATAACACCTACCATCAACTATTATCATCTATTTATCCACTCTCTCTTTATTATATACACCCGAGGAAAGGGGTATACAACACACACACATAGACATACACACATACACACATATAGGATTTTTAAAAATCTTTTTAGCTTCCAAACTAGAATAGACACAATGTAATTTTTATCATGGGGTGCCACGCAGAAAGTAAGACACCGGTAGTGGGGATTTTTCAAATCGCTAACTTTCCGGTACGGGGCCCAGGTAATAAACACAGCCTACCTCTTTTAGACAGGGGACAAGTGATGCCTGGGAAAAAGGCCTCCCAGAAACTCGTTATTAGCTTTTGTGACGACAACATGGCATAGGTGATGTCTTGGTTCGATCAGTATATATATATATATATATATATATATTATATATATGTGTGTGTGTGTGTGTGTGTGTGCGTGTGTGTGTTGTGTGTGTGTGTGTGTGTGTGTGTGTGTGTGTGTGTGTGTGAAGAGATGGATGTGAATTCGACGGTATGTAGTATATTAAAAAAATTGAAAAAACACAGCTTTAAATAAATTGATTGGTAAGTTTATTAGCCGACACTGCAGTGTTTCGATCTATTAATTAGATCTTCTTCAGGGCATTTGTGGAAAGGTAATAAAAACATTTTATCACAGAATAACGAGAAAAACTGCGATAGTCCTTGTCTATCAGTCTGTTCAAATTTTGAAGTCTGAAGAAAGATTACATATACATATATATATATATATATATATATATATATATATATATATGTTGTGTGTGTGTGTGTGTGTGTGTGTGTGTGTGTGTTTTAAAAACCGACCAATCTCTTACTTTACTCTCAGTCTATCATTTTCCCCCTCTATGTATCTTTTGACTACCTTCTCGTTATACAATGTTACTTATATTATAACCCGTAGCTTAAATTAGATCAAACATTTCCTTTCTTAGAAAGCTTACAAAATGATTTTAAGGTTTCATCCGGTCGTATTCATTTTTAAAAATTTTATTTGCTTTGCTAACACCTTTTGCCCTAATCACAATCATCTACCCAGAGCTGAATGGGTAACCCCAACGTGTCACGTTTTGCCTAGTATATGTATATATGTCTCTCTCTCTCTCTCTCTCTCTCTCTCTCTCTCTCTCTCTCTCTCTCTCTCTGTGTGTGTGTGTGTGTGTATGTGTGTTTAAAAAATGTGTGTATATATGGGTAAATGGTATTAAGTGTTTCCATGATTGGATTCAGTCAAAATTGAGATCATAAATGTAAATATACAGAAATAAAAACCTGAATATATAACAAATAAATTTATTTCGGCTACCTTTACCTCTTCAAGTCTGATGTTCTAATAGACAAGATCTACATCTCCTATATGTAAATTATAATATATATATATATATATATATATATATATATATATATATATATAAGCAATTGGTAATTTGCTTGAAGCATTGTTAAGTATGTTATGATATATTAATATTTTGAAGGCCAGTACAATGCGTACTGTACTGGCCTTCAAATATTAATATATATATACATATATATATATATATATATATATATATATATATATTATTTCTGGTTGTAATGGTTAGCAAGCTAGAATCGCTAGACCATTGTTAGTGAGTTCGATTCTCATTGGGTGCCCCATTCTTCTGGCCTTATGCCATATCTAAGCTAAGCTTAGTAAATAACTATATATAGTACTTCTTATATATACTTATTATATATATATTTATAATATTTTGGTTATATATATAACCTAAATGTTATATATATATATATAATGAGTATATATAAGAAGTAATATATATATAGTTATTTACTAAGCTTAGTTTATATATATATATATATATATATATATATATATATATATATATATAGTTAAAAATCAATGGTAAAATGAATGAATAGATGAAATGAAAATGAATGAAATGAGGGGGATAAATGAAAAATCCTTTGCAAGGGACCCTTTCTCAAAAGTATTACAACACTTTTTGAGAGTCGGGTCCCTGATAGAAAGTTTTTTCTCATCTATTATTAGACTCCTTTTGACAAGTTAATATAATAATGATATATATATATATATATATATATATATATATATATATATATATATATAATAATGATATATACATATGTGTATATATATATATATATATATATATATATATATATATATATATATATACTAGAACAAATTGTGCTGTAAACAAAGCCTTTAGATGCTGGTGACCTTGAGGTCAGGAAATGGCTTTAGGGCCAAAGCAACATTACTCCTAACCCTTTGTAAGTCATCTTTCTTATTATGTTTTATCTGAATGTCTTGAGGGACATTTCTTTTCATTTTGTAACCATAAATAAGCGGGAAATAATCGATATTCACGTTGTATCTTATTTATCTCTGTACTTATTTGTTATCAAAGACTACAAACAAAACAAAAAAACAGAGATCGATACCAATAGATATTGATAACCGTTTGCAACGTTCGTTTCCTCATTCTTTACTCTGTGTAGAAATTTGTTTTCACTCCTTTATTGCTGTATTGATCATGTATCGATTAATTATTAATACAGTCACAAGACAACAGCTGTTCTTATAAACATTTGAGGGATTACATTCTTTACTCGCCACGGTTTCCCGATTTAACGTTAGGGGACACGAGTGTTAATTACCTACCATGCCAAAAAAAAAAAAAAGAATTGGATTTCAAGGGTTGAGAACAGTCTGCCTTTGTTCTTGAAGGAAAATCATCAACACAAAGAAATACTATTTCTCTGAATGTTTGAGATGAGGCTTGAAGATTAGTATTATCTGCGTTATTCGGACTATTGTCCCCATCTACATTGTTATTTGTACACCAGCTTCATTGTTATTTGTACAACGTACAATAAGTTATATCGACCGAAACGTTGTACAAATAACAATGAAGATGGGGACAATAGTCCAAATAACGCAGATAACACAAAGAAATAAAAAAGACCACAGCAACAAGAAAATCTGAATGTTGTGTTTATGTTTTTCTTCCCATTGTTACATAATTATTAGATACCTAATATTTATGTGCTACTGCAAATCAAAATGGCTGTTATAAGTTGCAGCCCATTTTAAATTTCTTGAAATTAATTTGCCACCAAAAAAGAAAAATATATATATTTTTATTGCAATTATAAACTTTTCACTTGTATAATATAATTCTGTTCTTTTGAATTCGCTCTTTTACATTGTAGTTATTCAATAAGCTTAGCTTAGTGTTACATAATTATTAGATTCTTAATATTTATGTACAGTAGTGTAGAAATAAAAATGGCTGTTATAAGTTGCAGCCCACGGCCTTGAAAGATGAGTGACAAGGCTTGACCTCATCCTGGTCCTTTCCGGTGGATACCGTGAGAATCGGTGGAGGAGACCCTCTTCCGGTTTAGATTAGAAATAGATTTTAGTCAGTCGGCGAGAAACCACGTGGTGAGTCATGTTATACACGCTCCGACACGATCTGCTCAGGTAGTCTGGTGGGGATTTCGAAATAAAATGTGTTCTAAGTAAATCGAAGTCTTGTGTTATTATCTAAAAAAAACTACCAATGACACAGGGCTTCTGATAAAGAGAAATCTCCAATGGAAGACCAGACACGAAGTCCCCAAGAGAAGTCCAGACGCTAGAAGACCAGATGTTAGAAGAGTCGCCATTAGAGACGTTAGAAGATGAACAGCAGAAGAATAGAAGTAAGAAGTAAAGAAGGGTATACAACACCAGATTCGTATTGTCCGTGAATGTTTTTTTTTTCTCCTTTCTTCTAAATTTAATTTCCTGAAGCAGGTTGATCGGAGGAAGACTTTGCAATAGTTTGGGGAAAAGGGAATCTTCAAGAACAAGGAAAACTCTCTTTTTAATAGGACTGTGCTTTCATCTAAGCAAAACCCATTCCACGGATACGTCTAATTAAAATGGATGAGGTTAGCAGTCCATATAAGGAAATTCTCCAAAAATAAAAGACAAACATGTCTTATTCCCAAATCAATGGCATTCGATATTTCACACCTCGACACGAGTTGTCTTAAGGGGGAAAAAGATGTGCAATGGTGAGAACGGACAAAAACTATTAGCACCAAAGTCAAATTCTCTTTCCCTCTCCAGTCTTCACAGAGGTAATATATATATATATATATATATATATATATATATATATATATATATATATATATATATATATATAGATATATATATATATAGAGAGAGAGAGAGAGGGAGAAAGAAAGAGAGAGAGAGAATTTGGTCAGGACAAGTTAGAGAGAGACAGAGAGACGATAGAGTTGGCTCAGGACAAGATAGATCTTTTTTCTTCACAACTACTAATACCATGTAAAGTAGTACTATGCTCGGGATGTCGGTGACTAAACAGGTACATCCCAACAGGCATTCGGAAATGTATGCATCTATTGAGAACCTCAGATCTTTGATTTAGTAGTTCCCTATTATTTAAATAACTAACAATTGCCAGTTTTTCTTCAGTACATAGATGGCAATATTTATCCCCGGCTTTATATTTATTACATTTCTTAACAACTTTCCATTTTAAGATAGGGTCAATAAATTTAGTTTTAACTTTCCACACATAATTTGATAAGGTAGTGCTATATTTATATCTTTCATGTGTGAAACTACACTTATGATTGTAATACCTCTTATATATATATATATATATATATATATATATACGCACACATATAAATTGTTTTTTCTTTCTTATGAATAGATTATTTTTGGTTGGTACGATTATCTTGGTCTTTTCTTTTTTCGAAAAAAACCCAGGTGATGTTTGGTAGTATACTTATACAATCAAACTATTTGCCGGGTTTTTCCTCGCCGCGAGGATTTACCAACAAGTTAAGTATATATAGAGGTTCTTCATTGAACAAATGGACTTGCTACTACTAACACACTCGTCTACCCGGATTTTAATAGCATGTCAAACCCTCAAAAATACTTCAATTTTTATAGTTCTTCTATAATGCTCCATTTAAAAAAAATCTATAAACAATTTCTTCAAATAAGAAATTTTCTCCCGACGATGACCTAAGGTCGAAACTAGTTGAGAATAAATAACATATAAGAAATATTCCTGCTTGTCTTATTACTTTTTGTTCATACTATATATATATATATATATATACACGGTAGGAAAAATGACACTCAGCTAACTATCGCTCTCTCTACACCTTCATTTGCCGGTTTCTTGTGTATACTTTTGGGTGTCTGGTGTCGCTTTCTGCTTTTACTAAACGGAACGTCGAAGCGCTTCCGGTCGGAATTCCTCAATCAAATAATCAAGTACTGTAAGGCAATTCTATTTAATTTCACTTAAAAATTGACCTTGTGTCACACTCTTCCTTTGTCGGAATGTTAAATGATACATTAGTCATCTATAGATTGATACTCGTGTTCCTTAATTGTACAACCGTTATCATCTTGCAACACCCTCTGCTACACTTTCATTTGCCATCCAAATCTTTCAGACCGTCCAAATCGTCCTAGATGAAATGCTAAAATGTAAATCCTGATTATCTGGTATCCACCGAATTATCATTTCTCATGAGTGTCATCACCTCAGCTAAATGATGGACCATTCCATTTTTTAATAAAGAAAGAAAGGGAAAAAAGGACATGGACATGGACATGCTACAAAGAAAAATATATGAAAGAAAGAAAGAAAGAAGGAAAGAAAGAAAGAAAGAAAGTGGTAGTACCTGTTAGGATCCATATCTGGGATAAATAGATTAAAAAATGAGTTTACAATAGTACAACCGTTATCATCTTGCAACACCCTCTGCTACACTTTCATTTGCCGTCCAAATCTTTCAGACCGCCCAAATCGTCCTAGATGAAATGCTAAAATGTAAATCCTGATTATCTGGTATCCGCTGAATTATCATTTCTCATGAGTGTTATAACCTCAGCTAAATGATGGACCATTCCATTTTTTAATAAAGAAAGAAAGGGAAAAAAGGACATGTACATGCTGTTACATACTTATTAGGTAGTGTAGAAACATAATGGCGATTAGTGCAGCAGATGGCCTTGAGAGTGAGTGACGGCGCTTGACCTCACTCTCACCTTGTCTTCCGGGGATAAATCGTGAGAACCGGAAGGCATAGAAGACCCTGTCTTCCGGTTTAAGGATAGTAAGTTTCAGGCAGTTAGCAAGTAGGAACCGAGCTCGTAAGATGTAAGTCTCACTGCGCAGATGTATTGAGAATAAAGTAACATCAAAGTAAATCGAAGTCTTGTGTTTATTACCTAAAAACTAACAATGACACAGGGCTTCTGATAAAGAGAAATCCCCAATAGAAGACCAGACCCGAAGTCCCCAAGAAAGTCCAGACCTCAGAAGAGACTAGACCAAGATGTTAGAAGATAGAACCAAAGCCGGCTAGAAGAAAATAAGACCAGAAGTAAGAAGTAAGAAAGGGTATACAACACATTCTACAAAGAAAAAATATAAGAAAGAAAGAAAGAAAGGAGGAAAGAAAGAAAGAAAGAAAGAAAGAAAGTGGTAGTACCTATTAAGATCCTATCTCTGGGAAAAATGACTTTACACAAAATTTGTTTAATAAAACTGAATATCCAACAAGAATGAATAAAAAAAAAGTTTTCGACATATGGACATCGATATGCTACAAAGAAAAAATATAAGAAAGAAAAAAAGAAAGAAAGAGAGTGGTAGTACCTGTTAGGATCCTATCTCTGGGATAAATAGATAAAAAAATGAGTTTACAATAGTACGACTGTTATCATCTTGCAACACCCTCTGCTACACTTCATTTGCCGTCCAAATCTTTTAGACCGTCCAAATCATCCTAGATGAAATGCTAAAATGTAAATCCTGATTATCTGGTATCCGCCGAATTATCATTTCTCATGAGTGTCATCACCTCAGCTAAATGATGGACCATTCCATTTTTTAATAAAGAAAGAAAGGGAAAAAGGACATGGACATGGACATGCTACAAAGAGAAAATATAAGAAAGAAAGAAAGAAAGAAAGAAAAAAAGAAAGTGGTAGTACCTGTTAGGATCCTACCTCTGAGAAAAAAATGACTTTACACAAAATTTGTTTAGTAAAACTGAATATCCATCAAGAATGAATAAAAAAAACGTTTTCAACATAAGGACATGGATATGTTACAAAGAAAAAATATAAGAAAGAAAAAAAAGAAAGAGATTGGTAGTACCTGTTAGGATCCTATCTCTGGGATAAATAGTTTTAAAAAATGAGTTTACAAAAAGGTGTCTAAAGGAAATGAATATCCACCAAGAATGAATAAAAGAAAAAGTTTTCAGCATAAAATAACCTAACAAGGGTTGACATGCCGTAAAATCCAACCTACCAACCAACTGACTGGCCTTACAAAAAGGAAGAGGTCACCAACGACGCAAGTTGTGGAAATGAGTTTAAAAATAATTGTGTACCCTCAAGAATAAAAAAACAAAAAACGTCTTCGGCATTAAATAACCCAACATGAGTTAACATGCCGTAAAATCCAACTAACCGACTGGGCTAACAAAAAGGAACAGATCACTAACGACACAAGTTATTTTGTGGAAATGAGTTTAAAAATAATTGACTACCATCAATAATGAATAAAACAACACGTCTTCAGCATAAAATAACCCAACAAGGGTTGACATGCCGTAAAATCCAACCAACTGACTGGCCTTACAAAAATGAAGAGATCACCAAACCACACGAGTTGGTTTGTAGAAATGAGTTTTAAAATAATTGTGTACCATCAATAAAGAATAAAAGAAAACGTCTTCAGCATAAAATAACCCAACAAGGATTGACATGCCGTAAATTCCAACCAACCAAACAACAATCAACTGTATTTGGTATACATGTAGTTTATATTCTAGTTTTCTGCCGTTGTATATGAAACATCAGAGCATGATTTTTTTGTGTCGCCAGTCCTGGAACTTTTTTTGACATACCTCTTATATACACCCGAGTAAAGGGGGTTTACAACAAGAACATGATTTTCTAGTTAGTTTTCCAATCCACCGTCGCTGTATTTTGTTATCATATAATCTGAAGAGTGTCATTGATAGCCAAAGACACGCTGCTCTACACAGATCTTATCGTCACTGCTGACAGGTCACCTAATGCTTTTAACCTGTCAATAACATTTGGGTATGCTTCACTGTAACGCAGGCTTCAGATCGCTTACAATATCTGCTATTTCTAAGTGGTCACAAATTTAAGTACAATAACAGTGTGTGTCGTTTGCGAAATTGAAACGTTCAATCGACAGTGGACGAGGTCCTACTCTATGGAAGCATATAAGTGCTATTATGATAGAGTGATTAATATAGGATATACAGGACGGATCTCTGGAGATGCAAGGATTGACTGGAAAAATTCTTAGCGGGGCTAGAAATCTATAATTATGTTGAAGGTTATAGATAGGAATAAAATTTATAATATTCGCGATATCTCTAGGGAAGAAAGGAAAACAATAGAAATGTATACTCAAAAAGTTTATACATATGTATATATACGTACGTGTGTGTATGTTTGTGTGTATGTGTGTGTGTGTGTGTGTGCGTATATGGAGGCGCGTGGGCTAGTGGTTAGAGTCGTGGAAAATGAACTCGTTGATTCGAGTTCAATTCCTAGACGAAGCTGTTGGCATTTCACATAGCGCTAATACCCTTCGGAAAGGTATGAATCCATATATTCTCCCTCCAGCTATGTGTTAAATAGAAGGGCAGACTGGGCTCTTCAGCCTTGGGTAGGTAACCAGTCTAGGAGAGGGATAACTCTGAATTCAAAATTCTTGATGTCAGTCGTTGATTGGGTTTGTGGCAACCCTTGATGCACCAATTATTTCCTATCGACTGTGCCAAAAAGTGTGGATGGTCCAACACAAGCGTTCACCACTATAAACAAATCACTGTGTGTGTGTTCATTGTATGTGTGAACCCTCATGCGTCGAAAATCGACGAGAGAGTCCATAATATATATATTTAAAAGGTTTGCGAAAAGGATTATGTATTTTTTAAAAATTATTATTAACTTACTTTTTGTTTATAAATAAATTTAATTTAAATTATACATGAACAAAAAGTTACAAAAACACGCACAACCTATCAAATATCAGAAATCACACATACACATATTCTGCCAAAATATAGTTATTCAATGCCTGAAGAAGATAACAGATCTGAAACACGTGTCGCATATGTAAGTTAATAATAATTTTAAAAAAACATAATCCTTTTTACAAACCTTTTTTATAGAATATCTAATTTTCTCCTGTTGGACCCATAACAACATTATATATATATAATAGATATGCGGGCTCTCAATATCATGGATAAAGCATTTATATCTAAGTTAAGGTAGCATGTAAATAGTGTTCTTGGCGACTGGTTACTGTCAATGTGTTCACTACCTTAACACACACACACACACACACACACACACACAAACACACACACATATATATATATATATATATATATGTGTGTGTGTGTGTGTGTGTGTGTGTATATATATATGGACGCGCTTGTGTGCTGAAAAATTATTTGAAAGAAACAGATAAAAAGAGAGAAAAACATAAACAGAAAGATAGCGACCGAGAGAGAGGAGAGAGAGAGAGAGAGAGAGAGAGGGAGAGAGAGAGAGAGAGATGCCAAGAAATATTAAGGGAGTAGAAAGAAACTCTTTGTGATCTATAAGATATTTAACTGAAGCTATTTCTTGTGTGTTCCCGCTATCACCATCGATAGCAACGGGTCTGGTTTGCCGCTTTTTTCGATTTAACCCTCCCCTGCCCTGTTTTACCGAATCCTCCCTTCTGGGTCGACTGAGCGTGATGGAGCTTACTTTAAAAAGCACCTGGTATTTAATCAACGCTTATCACTCCCCAACCACCCAGACCGGCACACCTTTCTACTGTGTATGCGCATGCGTGAATGTGCGTAATACAAAGGGTTTTCGCTTGATATTTATGAGATATCAGATGGGCTGATATTTGTAGTATATATCCTTACCAATCAAAGGAACTGGCGCTAAATGTATTTAGGTCTATCTTCAATGGATTTTAACAGCAATTATATTATGTCTTTTATCTTCTATAGTCTTGCCGCAACACACAGTAATCTAAAATTGATTTCAGTTTATCTCAAGGGTTAGTCTGAACCTTTTATTTCTCTTATTAAACCCACACCGTTCAGATCACCACTCCCTTAACATTAAATGATAAAATACTGTTCTTATGAATCATGATACGTTCTAATGAATCCTAAGTGTAGATTTTTTATGATAGTTGACTGGTTGGTTGGATTTTACAGCATATCAACCACCCTGTCGGTCGAAGCTGTAAATATACCGACTGTACCTCTGTAGAGAGTACCATCACTCCAATAGGGCCAACTGAAATTAATCATCTCAGAGGTTAGTCTGAACCTTTTATTTCTCTTATTAAACCCACACCGTTCAGATCACCACTCCCTTAACATTAAATGATAAAATACTGTTCTTATGAATCATGATACGTTCTGATGAATCCTAAGTGTAGATTTTTTTATCATAGTTGACTGGTTGGTTGGATTTTACAGCATATCAACCACCCTGTCGGTCGAAGCTGTAAATAAACCGACTGTACCTCTGTAGAGAGTACAATCACACCAATAGGGCCAACTGAAATCTTATGGGTTAGTCTGAAACTTTTATTTCTCTTATTAAACCCACACCTTTCAGATTATCAATCCATTAACATTAAATAATAAAACACTATTCTTATGATACGTAAATGTGGACTTTTATGATAGTTGATTTGTTGGTTGGATTTTACAGCATATCAACTGCCCTGTCGGTGGAGCTTTGGAATACACTGACTGTACCTCTGTAGAGAGTACAATTTCTCCAATAGGGCCATCTGAAATTCATCATCTCAGAGGCTAGTCCGAACCTTTTATTTCTCTTATTAAACCCTGACGTTTCAGATTACCACTCCCTTGACGTTAAATGATAAAACACTGTTCTTACGAATCATGATACGTAAACCCCGTAAACAAATTAGGAGCCGGAGCCCCTAAAGGTGGTGTAACGCTGAAATCCTGTGTTACCCATCAACTCCTGCGACACTATCGTTACCAAACTGCATTAGTACCTTATTTTTCCTTTGGATCACAACGGCAGTGTGGAGAGGGAGGATTTGCTGCACGAGCAAAGAAAAAAAAGAAAAAATACAAGCTTTGTCACTGCCCCATCGTCTCTCGAAGACGTAAGGCTACCAAACAACGTTAAATGATAAAATACTGTTCTTATGAATCATGATACGTTCTGATATATCCTAAGTGAGAGTTTTTTTATGATAGTTGATTGGTTGCTTAGATTTTTATGTTGATTGGTTGGTTGGTTGGTTGGATTTTACAGCATATCAACCACCCTGTCGGTCGAAGCTGTAAATACACCGACTGTACCTCTGTAGAGAGTACAATCACTCTAATAGGGCCAACTGAAATTGATAATCTCAGGTGTTAGTCTGAACCTTTTCTTTCTCCAATTAAATCCACACCTTTTAGATTACCAATCCCTTAACGTTAGGGGAGTAAACCCCGAAAACAAATCAGGAGCCGGAGTCCTAAAGGTGGTGTGATGGTGAAATCCATTGCTACCCATTAACTCCTGCGACAGTATCGTTGCCAAACCGCATTGGTACCTTACCTTTCCTTTGGATCACAGCGGCAGTGTGGAGAGGGGGGATTTGCTGCATGGGCAATAGCTTATCCTACATGCGAACCCACCCAGGCTATGCAGTTCAAAGGAAAAAAAAGAAGAAAAAACTTTGTCACTGCTCCATCGTCTCTCGAAGACGGAAGGTGGCCAACCAACGTTAAATGATAAAATACTGTTCTTACGAATCTCGATACGTTCTGATGAATCCTAAGTGTAAATTTGTTATGATGGTTGATTGGTTGGTTGGATTCCCCAGCATACCAACTGGAGCTTTGGAATACACTGACTATACCTCTGTAGAGAGTACAATCACTCCAATTGAGCCAACTGAAATTGATCATCTCAGGGGTTAGTCTGAACCTTTGTTTTCTCCTAGTAAATCCACTCCTTTCAGATTACCACTCCATTAATGTTAAATGATAAAATACTATTTTCTGATACGTTCTGATGAATCCCATTTAAGTGCAGACTTTTTATGATGATCGATTATTTGTTTGGATTTTACAGCATATGAACTGCTCTGTCGACTGGAGCTTTAAAATGCACCGACTGTACCTCTGTACAGGGTACAATCTCCCCATTAGGGCCACCTGAAATTGATCATCTCAAGGGTTAGTCTGAACCTTTTATTTCTCTTATTAAACCCACACCTTTCAGATCACCACTCCCTTAATGTTAAATGATAAAATACTATTTTTCTGATACGTTCTGATGAATCCCATTTAAGTGCAGACTTTTTATGATGATCGATTATTTGTTTGGATTTTACAGCATATGAACTGCTCTGTCGACTGGAGCTTTAAAATGCACCGACTGTACCTCTGTACAGGGTACAATCTCCCCATTAGGGCCACCTGAAATTGATCATCTCAAGGGTTAGTTTGAATCTTTTATTTCTCTTATTAAACCCACACCTTTCAGATTACTACTCCTTTAACGTTAAATGATGAAACAATGTTCTTATGAATCATGATACGTTCTGAACCCCAATTAAGTGTGGGCTTTTTATGATAGTTGATTGGTTGGTTGGATTTTATAGCATATCAACCACCCTGTCGGCCGAAGCAGTAAATACACCGATTGTACCTTTGTAGAGAGTACAATCACTCCAACATCTCAAGGGTTAGTCTGAACCTTTTATTTCTCTTATTAAACTCACACCGTTCAGATCAACACTCCCTTAATGTTAAATGATAAAAATACTGTTCTTACAAATACGTTCTGATGAATCCTATGTGTAATTTCTTCATGACTGATTGATTCGTTGGATTTTACAGCATATCAACCACCCTGTCGGCTGCAGCTTTGGAATACACCGACTGTACCTCTGCAGAGAGTATAATCCCTCAAATAGGGCCATTTAAGGGGAACTGAAGCTTGGAGAGACTGGGCTGTCTGGAGTGATCCCTGGTCTGTACCTCCTCCGTTTTACCAGGTTTTGTAGCTCTCTTATATACAGTCTTGTTGCAGGGGTTAGTCTGAACCTTTTTTTCTCCCATTAAATCCACAGCTTTCAGATTACCACTCCTATAACTTTAAATGATAAAACACTATTCTTATAATTGGTTGGCAGCCTTCCGTCTACAAGAGACGATGGAGTAGTGTCAAAGTTTTCTTTTTGTTTTTTTTGTTATCTTTGAACTACATAACCTTGGCGGGTTCATATGGAGGATAAGCTGTTGCCCATGTAGCAAATCCCCCCTCACCACACTGCCGCTGTGATCCAAAGGAAAGGTAATGTACCAATGCGGTGTTGGCAATGGTAGTGTCGCAGGAGTTGATGGGTAGCACTGGATTTCAGCATCACACCACCTTTAGGGACTCCAGCTCCTGATTTGTTTTCGGGGTTTACTTATGATATGATCTGATGAATCCCAATTAAGTGCAGATTTTTTATGATTGTTGATTGGTTGGTTTGCTTGATTTTTTGCACATCAAACACCCTGTACAATAGGGCTACCTGAAATTGATTTCCGTTTATCTCAGTGGTTAGCCGACTTAGCTCAGTCAGTAGAGCGTTCTAGAAGGCGGTGGCTGGGGGTTTACATGTCCTGGGAATGACGTTAAACTCAATCTGATGGTGGGGTTCCAGTTCTGAAGGTTTGGGGAATTTGAAGTGCCCTTTCCTCACCATTGCTCTCTGGTCCACTTAAACATCTTGCAGTTTACTGTGGGGCAATGTCGGTATGACTTCTCGGTGATGAGGATAATGATGATGATGATGATGGTATGCCTTCTTGAAAATGATGATGATGATAATGATGATGATGATGATGGTATGCCTTCTTGAAAATGATGATGATGATAATGATGATGATGATAGCATGCCTTCTTGATGATGATGATGATGATGATGATGATGATAGCATGCCTTCTATGATGATGATGATGATGATGATGATGATAATGGTAGCATGCCTTCTTGATGATGATGATGATGATGATGATAATGGTAGCATGCCTTTCTTGATGATGATGATGATAATGATGAATGATAGCATGCCTACTTGATGATGAGATGATGATGATGATGATAATGGATAATGATGATAATGATAGCATGCCTTCTTGATGATGATGATGATGATGATGATGATAATGGTAGCATGCCTTCTTGATGGATGATGATGATAATGATGATAATGATAGCATGCCTATGATGATGATGATAATGATGAAATGATAGCATGCCTTCTTGATGATGATGATGATGATGATGATGATTGATAATGATGATAATGATAGCATGCCTTCTTGATGATGATGATGATGATGATGATGATGATAATGATGATAATGATGAGCATGCCTTCTTGATGATGATGATGATGATGATGATGATGATGATGATTGGAGCATGCCTTCTTGATGATGATTGATGATAATGATGATAATGATAGCATGCCTACTTTGATGATTGATTGATGATGATGATTGATAATGAGCATGATGATGATGATGATAATGATGATAATGATTAGCATGCCTTTGATGATATGATGATGATTTGATGATAGATGATAATGGCATGCCTTCTTGATGATGATGATGATTGATGATGATGATGATGATGCATGCCTTCTTGATGATGATGATGATGATGATGATGATGATGAGGATGAATGAAGCATGCCTTCTTGATGAGGAGGAGGAGGATGATACGATCTTTGCATTTTTCTTCTTTTGCAATTCAAATGCGATTACTCTGCAATTTCTCTTCTTTTCTTCCTGTAAACTAACCTTGGATTGCATCTCCTATTAACGGGAATTCTTGTCTATTATCTAAGTTCCAATACAAAAAATGTAAAAAAAAAGACATTTCCTTCTTCCCGATCGAATATATTTCCATCCTATTTCACAATCTTCTTCGTTGTTTGCTATTCACCTCTCTCCCCCACTCTCTCTCTCTATCTCTAACTCTCACTCTCTCTCTCTCTCTCTCTCTCTCTCTCTCTCTCTCTCTCTCTCGTTTTCTTTCACTATCTTTTTATATTTCTATTTCTCTATCTTTTCTTTCTCTCTCTCTCTCTCTCTCTTCTCGTTTTCTTTCACTATCTTTTTATATTTCTATTTCTCTATCTTTCTTTCTCTCTCTCTCTCTCTCTCTCTCTCGTTTTCTTCACTATCTTTTTATATTTCTATTTCTCTATTTCTCTATCTTTCTTTCTTTCTCTCTCTCTCTCTTCTCTATCAATTAATCTCAATATGTTTCTCTCTCTATTTTACTGTATTACAATATGCCCCCGATTCTCTCTTTGTTTCTCTATTTACCCTCTCTCCCTATCTCTATTTCTACCTTAGGGTGCATATAAATATCTCTGTCGCTTTCTTTACTCTCTCTTTCTCTCTCCGTCTCTCTCTCAGTCTCTCTCTCCAGCATCCGTTATATTTTTCTCCCTATCCCTTTCTTTAATTCTATTTCTTTCTGACTTTCCCTATTTATTTTCTGCTACTCTTTCTTTTCAATTCAACGCATCACGTGGTATAATGATTGGTTGGTTGGTTGGTTGGTTGGTTGGATTTTTACGGTATGTGAAACCTTGTTGGGTTATCTAATGCCGAAGACGTTTTATTTTATTCATTCTTGTTTTTTGAACATTTTCGTAAACTGATTTTTAAATCTATTTAACCCACAACTGGGACCTCCCCCCTCTCTCTTCTCTCCTCTCTCTCTCTCTCTCTCCTCTCTCTCTCTCTCTCTCTCTCTCTCTCTCTCTCTCTCTTTCTCTCTTATACACCGAACGGCTTCTCCCTCAATCTCTTTTTCCCTATATAAGAGGCGCATTGTGAATATCTCTGTCGCTCTTTACACCAAAAATTCTCTCTCTCTCTCTCTCTCTATATATATTATATATATATATATATATATGGTGTTGTGTGTGTTGTGTATGTGTGGTGTATGGTGTGTTATTTTGGAAAAGGTGACTTACTGGGGAAGATGGTCATAATGGTTAGTTGATGCAAAATTTAGAAAAGGTAAGTCAGCGATATAAACAAATAAAAAGTGCTCAAGACTATCCCGTAACGAACCGTTTATCGCGAAAGACACTTTCCGCATCTCTCTCTCTCTCCTCTCTCTCTCTCTCTCTCTCTTTTCTATCTATCTATCTATCTATCTCTATCTATCTCTCTCTCTCCTAAATTAATCTCAATATGTTTTCTCTCTATCACTGTATTATAATATGTCCCCATTTCTCTCATTGTCTCTCTATCCATCTCCCCTCTCTCTCTCTCTCTCTCTCTCTCTATATATATATATATATATATATATATATATATATATAAAGTAAAAGTAAAGTCGTCGGGGCGGCCTCATGTCGGCGTCAGCCAGACAGCGAGGGAGTCTATCCCCTTTTCAATAGCACTAGACCAAGGAGATTATTTTAGCGTCTGAGGTGGAGCGCCACACCTACCATCAGCTCCTCACTTTACCGCACAGATCCCTGTGCTACTCATAAGCTGAGTAGGCGGAGATCGGTCTCGAACCAGGAACGGTTCTCCCGACTGATGTGTGTGTGTGTCCCTTTATTTCTCTCTCACACTCTTTTCCCATCTCTCTCTTCTCTCTCTCTCTCTCTCTCTCTCTCTCTCTCTCTCGTCCGCCTTTTGTCGTCCTGACTTTCTATCTCTGTCTTTAATCTGTCCCTTTCCGTCTCTTCAAACTTTATTCTCCTGCCCTTTTCCCTCACTCCACAGCCGCTCATTACGCGCAATTCAAATTTGAATCCCACGGTCTCTCTATA
>CM042182.1:30424034-30429034 GCA_023376005.1 Doryteuthis pealeii | reverse complement strand
AGGGGCAATACCAAAGCACCTGAGATTTTTGCAGACATCCTTGAATCGCAGCTGGGAGTGACCAATCTGTCTTTTACGACGTAAGCTTTCCATAGAGGATGTCTTTCGAGATTCGTCCATCATCCATCTGACGTACATGACCCAACTATCGGAGACGACGTTGTCTCAGTACAGAGTATAAGCTGGGGAGTTGAACTCTCTCTAGGACTGCTGTGTTAGTGATCATGTCCCTCCAGGTGATGCCCAGTACACGTCTAAGGCAGCGAAGGTAGAAGTTATTTAGCCGCCGCTCTTGGTGGGAGTATAAGGTCCATGTTTCACTTCCATACATGAGGGTGCTGATCACACAAATATAAATAGTTAGGAAATATGATTTCAGTAATCATCTATTATATCGATTAGATGGAAATATATAAGATGCTCTGATTATCTGATGTTGCTTATCCGCCGAATTTTTATATCTTATGAGTTTCTTCACCTCAGCTAAATAATGGACCATTCTGTTTTTTTATTATAAAGAAATAAAGGGAAGAAAAATTACATGCTGCGCAGAAAAAATATCATAAGAAAGAAAACAAGAAAGAAAGAAAGCTTGAGAAAGATAGAGAGCGGCAGTTTTACGGCATATCAACCTCAATGGGTCATTTAATGCCGACAAAGTTTTGAAATAAAGTCATTCTTAATGGATACTCAACAGGTACTACCACTCTGGGTCAGAGTGGACCAGGGAGCAATGGTGATGAAAGGGTGCTCCACATTCCCCAAACCTCCAGAACGGACCTATCAGCTAGAGTTTAATGTCATTCCCAGGATATGTAGACCCTCAGCTACCGCCTTCTAGCACCCATATAATAAAAAGGGTTGTGGCTTGCCATAAGGGCAATAGGGTTGGGACAATCATATAGGTGCTTGACAAAGATTAATCAGAAATAGTTGAAGAGAATCCTTACCGTATACTGACTCCAAGCAATCCTTGCCCTCCCCATGTGTGGCTTGGTGTAATAGTCACTTCTCGAACAGATTGACTTTTACTACTATAAACCGTCATTTTCACTGACTTCTCTACATTTTTCTTGAGTAATTCTTTCAAAGTGTCATTATCCTGGTTCTGAAAATTCAAAATGGTTATCAGAGAAATGAGTACAAATTGAAAAGGAAGTGGAAACAAAAACTCTGAATAAATAATTTTTAGCGTGCGGAAGCGATAACACTAATCGAGCCTAATTAAAAGAAGGAAAAAATTAAGAGTTAAATCAATTGCGTATTCTAAGCCACCCCGACAAGAGAGGGCAATTCCTCGATAGAGTTAAGAAAACCCCGTTCGTTATAATCAATGATTTTTCGGCTCAATGTTTATTTTGAGAATCAAACATGAACTGAATATTTTCACATGCGTTCAAGTCAGACAGTGATCAATTGATAAATAATTATTGATTTATTTCACGCTCTTAAGGGTTTGCTCCCATAAAAATCCGGGTATATTTGCTTTAAAAGAAAATTGGTTGCTTGCCAACCTAACAAAAATTGGAAAAAACAACAAAAAACAAAAATAAATACCAAACAATGTCGCTATTTTTAAACCAACAACGTATTCCCGTCTAACTTTATTCTTTATCTATCAATCAATTCTAGCCAATCCATTCCAGTGTCCTCTGTATGTTTGGTTTGGTTTGGTTTGGGTTTTTTTTTTTAAGGCATATCAACCTCAGTGGGTCATTTAATGTCTATAAAATTTTGAAATAAGTTCATTCTTAATGGATAATCACTTTTGTAAATAAACTCATATTTTTCTATCTAACCCAGAGATGGGTCCCTAACAGGTACTACCACTCCGGGTCAGAGTGGACGTGGGCGAAATGGTGATGAACGGGTGCTCTACATTCCCCAAACCTCCAGAACTGGAACCTTAGATAGATTTAACATTATAGCCAGGACATGTAGACCCTCATCCACTGCTTTCTAGCACCCATATGATAAAAAGGGTTAGGGCTTCCCATGAGGGCAATAGGGTTGAGGCAATCATATAGGTGCTAGCGCTTGACGTAACCATCTAATTGATCGAATGGGTCCTTTCTGACCGCCCATCTAGCCCAAGTAAGGACCAAAGTGGAGTATTGCATGTCATGGACTGCGCAATCACCTGGGTTCTATCTTTAAGCATCACGGGTTGCCACCCACGACCAACAGGTGGCCACTTTTGTCTTACCCCTCTGCAGAGGTGCAGTTGGTGCATTCTAACGCCCCAGTCAACAGGGTCATGTGTATGGCGTTCATCTGTATCTAATAGTGAAGTTCCAATTTGAAACTCTGGAGAATGTGGAGTTTCCCCTCATCGCCATTACTCCCGGGTTCCACTCTGTCCCAGAGGGCTAGTAGCTATAAGGATCCCATTGAAGACAGTCAGTCAGTCAGTCTACTATTAGTTTGAACAACAGCAACTGGCCAAGCACAACTGAACCAGTGTCAAGACAACTGGTACTTATGGGAGTTCAGAATAGTCCACTCATGCATTTGGGTGATTCCATTCCTTGAGTCCTGATTGGCTGCTTGATGTGTATGATGTTCTGAGGCTTCATAAATAACCTGCCATTTTGCAGTAGTCTTTGCAGCAAACCAGGTTCGTTTAAGTTAAGACTGCTTGCTTCCTTGTCTTACCAATTCGATGGTAATTGGAACTAGTATGATTATTCTACAGGTCCCATCTATGGGTTAAATAGAAGAAAATTAGTTAACAAATATATTAGTATTATCTGCGTTATTCGGACTATTGTCCCCATCTTCATTGTTATTTGTACAACGTTTCGGCCGATATGCCCTCCGGCCTTCTTCAGGTATTTCTTGTCGGACTTGGGAACCTTGTCGGACTCGGGAACCTTCTTTTCGATCTCGGGAATTTTCTTGTCGTAATCGGGAGCCATCACGGAACTTTGAACCTAACCCTAACGGGGGTATCCTGTTCTCATTCCGCTAACCATATCTGGGGTAGGAGTTGTATTAATTCTTTTTCTATTTTACTGCCTCTACTCAGGATTGAACCCGGAATCCAGAGATAACTGTCACTTAGAACTGTCTTAACCTAACAACCTTATCCACTAGGCCATGTGTCCAATTGGACATAGAAAAATGATTAACTCCTGTATGTATTCATCCAGCTCATCCACCAGGAGCAATGTGTGATACAAGGTCAATTTTCAAGGGCTAATTTCCAAACTATCATTTTGTATCCACTGTTATAACTAGCATATTTAAGCACCGGTTGCATCCCTGCAGAGGGTAAGACGGTGATAATACCCCCTAAGGTCTCGTCTAATTATATATTAACAACCTTTCCTTAGGAGTAGGATGTGATGCAGGTCAATTTCTTAAGCGAATTTTAATAGTATTATTAGGATTATTCGGACTATTGTCTTTATCTTTATTATATGTACAGCGTTTGGCCGATGTTCACTCCGGTCTTCTTCAGGTATTTCTTGTCGGATTTGGGAGCCTTCTCGAACTCTTAAACGTTCTTTTCAAACTCGGACAGCTTCTTGTCGTAATCGGGAGCCATTATGGAATTTTGAACCAACCCTTTATTCAATCCACAGGGGTATCCTCTCTTCATTCCGCCAACCATAGCTGGATACAGGTATTAAGCTGTGTTAGTTATTATTCTATATTACTGTTGCCCTTGACCAGGAGGTTCCCGAGTTCGAGAAGCTCTCGAGTCCGACAAGAAATTCCTGAAGAAAGGCCGGGGGCACATCGCCCGAAACATGTTGTACAGATAAAAATAAAGATAAGGTCAATAGTCCGAATAATATTAATTATCTACAAAATTCTGAGATATAGAATTTTAATAGGTTTGAATTCAAAGTTTTCCTTCTCCTGGACTGGTTGCTGTAGAAACAATGATACTCACCATCCTGAAGAATGTTCCAATTACCGTCGAACTGGGAAGACAGGGTAGCATACGATTGTAACTCAATACAAACTCGAAATGCCACAAAGTCCACTGCAAAATGACCAAGTATATATAAGACTCCACAGTGTCATGCAGATCAACCAGTCAAGCAACCAATCAGAACTCAAGGAATGGAATGACCCAAATCACCCTGATTCATGAATGGATCATTCTTGATTCCTATTTATACCAGCTGTCTTGGACACTGCTAAAGTTCTACTTAGCTGCTGTTATTAAAACCAACAGTAGGCTAACTGACTTCAATAGTTGCCTTACTATTGGATAGTCTTTTATTACTTTCTTACGCTGCTATGTTCTCTCTTCCATTCTTCACTACTGAAGGTGTTGAGTTATCTTCGATTTTCCCTGAAATGTTCGTATCGGGGCTGTATCAGGTGTCGTCCGTCTCCGCTTCTATCTTAGTAGTTCTTATAATTTAGGAACACGGATACTAAATTGTTTTGGTGTACATATCTTTATTTACTGATACCTAACTTTAACACGAGCTCCCCGAAGAATAAAAGCACAAGATCACAAATATACGTCCAGCGATGCGGGTTGCTGAATCAATAATATATCAATAATTCCCACGCGTTATCCCGTCACGAGATTTGTTCAACCTATCAGCGAATTCCGTTACAGGTCAACCTAGGTGAAAGCCTGTCTGTCATGCTTATCGGAACTTATCTGTATTTTTCCAAGTAAACATTGAATTTAAATCTATACACTACATTGCAAAAATGATAGCTATGCCTATTACGAAAGCTAAAGAACTCGGTCTGCTCTATTTACAATTGTATAAAAGTTTGACGTGACCAGCAGAGCTAAAAAGAGAGTCTTGGTTGATTGGTTGGTTGGTTGGTTGGTTCGGTTTTACAGCATGTAAACCCTTTTTGGATTATTTTATGTCCGAAGACATTTCTGTTTTATTCATTCTTGATGGATACCCAATTTTTCTTTAAACTGTTTCTCTTAAACTCATTTTTTATTTAACCCATAAATGGACCTAAAAGTACTATCACTCCGGTCAGAGTGACCTGGCCAATGGATCTCCTCT
>CM042182.1:30418996-30423934 GCA_023376005.1 Doryteuthis pealeii | reverse complement strand
AATCCAAACACTGAATTTATCTCCCTATGATATTTTACTTTTTTATTTTTTCTGATCCATATTTTTTCCATTAAAAATATAATATAAATTTAAAATTTTAACCAATAATTAAAAATTATTCTATTCCCCACTGGCATATCAATTATAACATTCGTTGATTTATTGCAAAACACAATACCCACTGTGAACGCCATTATACAAAGTTGTCTTGGGCAATCACTGTCATTTTTAAAGTCCATTTTTTCATGTGACAAAATTTCTTTGAGGGTCCATGAAAAAGTTAAGTTACGTTGGATGACTTTTATTTTAGAAAGAACATTATTTTGGGTTACTTTTAATAGTTCATTAATTATACTTTTTTTTTCTTTTATATCATAAAAGGCAACATCTGCTGTTTTTGTTTTTATATTTGTTTATCTTTACTTTTGACGTGTGTACTTAGTTGTAACAGTAGAATTATCTTATGACCACAGATAGGAACAGTTGGATGCAGAGATCAATGACTTGTAGCGTTGTAGGACTGTCAATTTGTATGTGTACAAATCAATAAAAATAAATATGATAAAGCAGCAAAGGGGCAGACTAAAAGTCATCTGTTACAGATGACATATT
Organism: Doryteuthis pealeii; assembly: GCA_023376005.1. Classification (NCBI taxonomy): domain Eukaryota; kingdom Metazoa; phylum Mollusca; class Cephalopoda; order Myopsida; family Loliginidae; genus Doryteuthis; species Doryteuthis pealeii. Next base: position 30,423,322 of record CM042182.1, on the reverse strand, counting down.
AGTAATTTCAGAATTTTATTTTGGAAATAAGAAATAAACTTTGAGTATTGTTATATCAGAAGGAAGATATCTCTTATGATTCACAATTCTTACCCACAAAATTACACCTCCTATTGCATAAAACATTCAAAAACTCCAAGTCGGAGACAAACAAGCGGAAGTGAAACTCATATGGACCCTATCAGAAGTGCCCAATTCGAGTGCAGTTCTGCGCAGTAGGCTCGGATGAGTTACGCCTGAAAGGAATTAAACAAAAACAAACAAAAAATAATATTGTTAGGGAATCGGAATTTCATGCCAATGAAAAATCTTCCCCGCCTTAAACACAACCCAAAGGCAATTCTGAGGCCTACAATTCGCTAGCATATAAACCCAGGCATTTTGAGAATCGCGCAGTTGACGGACAGCTCGACGCCAGAACCCAACCAGACGATGGCAGGATCAAGGAAACTGCTAACGCTCCACCACCACGCATGCCCTCACACACCCGGACACTCAGCCTTACTCAACACCTCACAAGCGGCGACATCTTCTCCCTTGACCACTACTGCGCTACCCCACTACAACTCACTGAGATATTCCTGACTTGGTCCCTACACCAATGTGACCGTATCAACTCACAACTTCTACTACCCTCACGCCTCGCACCAGGCCAAGAGGATTCCTGACGTATTATCTTACGATACCCACAAACCTCACCGACCCCACGGCCATTCTGACTTACGACCCCCCGGGCCACTCCAGAGGAAAACTACGACGATTAATCTACGGTGACAACAAACAACGTTTTTCACACTGTTTTATTTTAATAAACGGATATTTATTCCAATTCATTTCTGTCCATTATTCTTCTTTGCAAACCATACGCTTTTACGCGATATATTCTTAAGATATATCACTGGGTAAAAGAAATAACACTAGTGTACCTGTACAGCAGTGTTAAGAAGAACCCAGTTATGTCTTGTCTGGATCAAAATCAAATCTTTCAGAAGGCAAAAAACACTTAGGAGTGACGCAGACATGTGGTTAAATTTTCTCATGAATATTACCTTTCGAGATGAATCTGATTTTGAAAACAAAAGGCAATCTATGGAATATCATCACTTAGATTCTCCAAGAGTAAGGAAATTTAAAACAGTTCCTTCAATGTAAAAAAAACATGCTCACAATTATTTAGGAACCAGAGGAAGTCATAGAATTTCTGCTTAAGAGAATGACAATTAATTCAGTAAGGAATTGTAAAACCTTGTGTGCACTTGCATTGTGTTGTATACAAAGTTAAATTTTGCCATGATTAACGATATGATCTTTTTTGCCAGACATCATATATTTTCCCAGGTTAGAAGGTAGGAAATTAAATTCAGATGAAGAAGACAACAACAATCGAAGATAAAAACACATGTTCAGAAAGGTACAATTTGCAAACAATGGCGTTTGCTACCAGACTTATTCTTGATTGTTTATCACAATACATAACTGTCACAAGTCAGAAAAAAAAAACATGATAAATCTGCCATATGATGTACATGAGAAAGAAAGGGACAGATAGAGAGAGGGAGTGAGCAAGCGGAAGCGATAAAAAGCTTGCAGGAGATTGGGATTACAAAGAATTAGGAAATATTACAGAATTCAGTAATCATCTCCAATATTGATTAGATGGAAATTAGATGGGTTTTTTATTATAAAGTGTTGTAGATGACTCACCTATGACCAGAACAATGGACTTACCCAAAAGGTATATTTAGCAGAGCAAAGCTACTCAAGTGAGAAGTAGCAGATACATGTACGCTGTAACAAGGAACCCCTCCTCATTTTGTACATTGGTATGTGTTGAATACATCTGTTCCCTACTTTTATCTCCGTGTTGAGTATTTATTTATCGACCCTTAAACAGGTCATAACATAAAGAAAGAAAGGGAAGAAAAAGCACATGCTACACAGAAAAGATATTACAAGAAAGTAAGATACAGAGTAGGGGACAGATAGAGAAAAGGTTTGAGCACACGGAAGCGATAAAAAGCTTACAAGTGAGTGCGATTACAAAGAGTTAGAAAAAATTGCTGAATTCAGTAATCATCTCCAATATTGATCAGATGGAAATATATAAGATACTCTGATTATCTGATGTTGCTTATCCGCCGAATTTTTATATCTTAACATTTTTATATCTTAAAGTTTCCTCACCTCAGCTATAATAAATAATGGACCATTCTGATTTTTTATTATAAAGAAAGTGAAGAAAAAGAACATGCTACACACAAAAGATATAATGAGAAAGAAAGGGACAGATAGAGAGAGGGAGTGAGCACGCGGAAGCGATAAAAAGCTTGCAAGAGATTGGGATTACAAAGAATTAGGAAATATTACTGATTTCAGTAATCATCTCCAATATTGATTAGATGGAAATATATAAGATCTATGAAATGGTCTTTCTATTTGTCTGGCCATAAATCGTCGACACATTGTCAAAGCGCCAAATATCTAACTTCTTATTCATGTGTACAATAATAGCCCTATAATAAAACTACAATTTCTCATTTGATTCATTACTATAATATAAATAAACTGACACATCCGTCGTCATATAATACTACGTATATATATATATATATATATATATATATAATATACATGACATATATATATATGACACACACACACACAACACACACACACACAACACACACACACACATATATATATATATATATATTATATATATATATATATTATATATATATATTTATTTATTTATTTCGTGGAGGCGCGTGGGCTAGTAGTTAGAGTCGTGGGAAATGGACTCGTCGATTCGAGTTCAATTCCTAGACGAAGCTGTTGGCATTTCACATAGCTATAATACCCTTGGGAAAGGTATGAATCCATATATTCCCCCTCCAGCTATGGGTTAAATAGTAGGGCAGACTGGGCCCTTCAGCCTTGGCTAGGTAACCAGTCTAGGATAGGGATAACTCTGAATTCAAAATTCCCTCCAGCTATGGGTTAATAAGTAGGGCAGACTGGGTCCTTCAGCCTTGGGTAGGAAACCAGTCTAGGAGAGGGATAAATCTGAATTCAAAATTCCCTCCAGCTATGGGTTAATATGTAGGGCAGACTGGGTCCTTCAGCCTTGGGTACGTAACCAGTCTAGGAGAGGGATAAATCTGAATTCAAAATTCTTGAGGTCGGTCGTTGATTGGGTTTGTGGCAACCCTTGATGCACCAATTCTTTCCTATCTACTGTGCCAAAAAATGTGGATGGTCCAACACAAGCCTTCACCACTATAAAAAAAATCACTGTGTGGGTGTACATTGTGTGTGTGAACCCTCACGCGTCGAAAATCGACGAGAGAGTCCATAATATATACGTAGTCATATATATATATATATATATATATACCAACGGTTTCGCACGAGCAGGATGCGTCACAAGGTCAATTTTTAAGCTCAGTTTAACAGATTCTAATTCGGAGTATTCCTTCTACTAGACAGTTTGCCTTTCCAATGTTGAAGAGCCCAGTCTGCCCTACTATTTACTATAGTTGGAAGGGGTATATAGTTGGATTCATACCTTTCCCAAGGGTATTAGCGCGATGTGAAATGCAAACATGCAGGCATATAGTAGTAAGGTTACGGTAAGATAACATTAGTTTATGACATGACAATATGAAAAATAAGAAGAATGTGCAACGCCAAACTTTAATCCCTAAATATTGTGGAGATGCATATTGTCGGTATCTGTCGAACAGCAAAGGAGTCTATCTCCTTTTCGCTAGACCAGGGAAATTGGTTTTACTGAGGTGGAGATCAACACCTACCATCAACTTCCAGATGCTTTACCGCACAGGTCAGATTACCTAAACTGCATTTGTAAACTGTTTCTACATACAATTTCGACAGAAACAAAGTGAGGTATATGCTTGTAGAAATATTGGCTGTAGGTTGGTCGTCATCCATCAAACTGGAGAATTAATACGGGATTCATTTCCAAATGAAACAAATGTATAAACGTCTCAAATTTGTCGACAGGTGAATTTGTAGTATATCAACGTTTGACATTGTAAATAGGACGCAATAATCATGGAGATGAAAAGGTAAATTCTCTTGAAAGTTGTCAATTTCAGACTCACGGTTATTTTCATCTTGAAGAATGCTTAAAAGGGTTAAAAGTTGTTGAGCCAGGGAAAGACAAAAGAGCAGAGAGGAATTCATACAGTAAATTCTTTAAAAAATGCAGACGAGGAAAAATAAATCCAGGAATGATTTTTCCCAAGTATTCTCAAGGGAGAACCGATTCATTTCTGCTCGACGAGGGCGGGATTCTTCCAG
>CM042182.1:30403996-30406496 GCA_023376005.1 Doryteuthis pealeii | reverse complement strand
AACAGATCACGAATAATATTGGTACAGAGATAAACATTTATTTTGTTTTACGGTATATCATATTATTATGAATCCGACAATATGTTGAAAGGAAAGAAAATGTTGAATGGATAAAATTGATTTAATTTCTGTACTCTATTTATTATTATTTTGAATATAAAATATAATAATAATAATAATAATAATAATAATAATAATAATAAGACACGACTGGGTTGGGAAGGTGATCCACTGGGAATTATGCAAAAAATTAAATTTTGACCACGCAACAAAATGGTATATACATAAACCAGAATCTGTTCTTGAGAACGAAACGCAAAAAATTCTCTGGGACTTTGAAATAAAAACGGATCACCTCATCCCAGCAAGAAGGCCAGACCTAATGTTGATAAACAAAAAAGAAAGAACTTGTCAACCGGTGGATTTTGCAGTGCCAGCAGATCACAGGGTGAAGCTAAAGGAAAATGAAAAAATGGACAAATATCTGGACCTTGCCAGAGAACTGAAAAAGTTATGGAATATGAAAGTGAAAGTGATACCAATTGTGGTTGGTGCACTTGGAACAGTCCCAAAAAGGTTAGAAAAGGGTTTGGAAAGTTTGGAAATCAGAGGAAGGATTGAAACCATTCAGAACACTGCACTGTTGCAATCTGCCAGAATACTCAGAAGAGTCCTGGAGACCTGAGGAGACTTGCTGTCACTCAGACTCCAGTGAAAGACCATCAGCTAACACTGATGTGAAAACTCAAAAGGAGTAAATAATAGAAAATTATAGAATATTTAAGTATACAAAGCAAACCGGCCTTCATCAGGGTAAAACGTTTGATATTTGAAGTTAAAACGGCCAAAATACAGACTATATATATATATATATATATATATATATATATATATATATATATATATATATATATAGTAGAGCTTTAATAAGACTGAATATTTTGTTCATTATGGATTAAAAGAAGAGTTTTAAAATATAATAGAGGGTGTAAAGAGATAAGAGAGACAAAATTATGAATGAGTGAGCTGACTAGTTTCGATTCTCGTTCAACAGAGTTAAATATCGAGGATAAGGGAGTTAACTGAGAAAGATTAAAAACAAGAATGTGTAAGAAAAAAAGTACAATTAAAATAAAAGGAAAAATATCTTGGAGTCTTATTTGAAATTCTATATAGGGACCAACATTTGCCTCTAGCCTCTCAAGTCGCTCGGGAATTGCATCAACTGATCTTTTCAGAAACTCTTATGGAATGGCCGAAATAAATTCTCGTATTATCTGCGTTATTCGGACTATTGTTCTCATCTTCATTGTTATCTGTACAACGTTTCGGCCGATATGCCCTCCGGCCTTCTTCAGGTATTTCTTGTCGGACTTGGGAACCTTCTCGGACTCGGGAACCTTCTTTTCGAACCCGGGAACTTTCTTGTCTTAGTCGGGAACCTTCTTGTCGTAATTGGGAGACATCATGGAACTTTGAAACTAACCCTTTATTCAGTCCACGGGGACATCCCGTTCTCATTCCGTTAACCATAGCTGGGGTAGGAGATCTGTTAATTATTTTCTATGTTACTGCCGCCGATCACGATTGAACTCGGAATCCAGAGATAACCGTCACTTAGAACTGTCCCACCCCAACTACCCTATCCACTAGGCCATGTGTACAATTCTCGTATTCGTCCTTCAAGTTCTTCTAAAGTCATTGGTTTCGTAGAGTAGACTGGCTCCTTCAACCAACCCCAAAGAAAAAAGTCGTAGGGTGTTAAATCAGGGCTTCTGGCCAGTCATTCATGTGGACCATGTCTACCTATCTAACTCCCTGGAAATGTTAATTTAGCCATTCACGAACAATAAAAGCAACATATGGAGGAGCACTACCTTACATAAAAATCCAGTCTTCAATATTCTCATTGATAATTGGGTAGATTTTATTTTGCAGCATGTGGAGATATGTTTCAGCATTCATGGTAATAGGGACTTACTTTTCAATATCCCTGTATATAATGATATACGATGTAATTGGCACCCTACGGCCCCAGTAATTAAACGAATGTAATAAAAGTTCTCTACTTTTATTACCTTCGTTTAATTATATATCATATATCATTATCCTATATTTGAGCCACGTTGTGTTGTGTGTTTCAGGACTTCTAGCCGGCCATTCATGGGGACCACGTCTACTCTGCAATCTCCCAGGAAAAGGGTGATTCGGCCATTCCAAATGTGGAGGAGTACTATCTTACATAGAAATCAAGTCTTCAATATTGTCCAAAATATTAATAACTGGTAAGATTTCATCTTGTAGCATGGTGAGACAACTTTTGGCATTTATGGAAACGGGGACTTACTTTTCAATACCTCTGTATATCATGATATACGATGTAACTGGCACCCTACGGTGCCATTAATTAAACGAAGAGAGGATCCTATATTTGATCCACGTTGTGTTGTGTGTTTCAGAACTTCTAGCCGGCCATTCATGCGGACCACGTCTACCCAGC
>CM042182.1:30368996-30398996 GCA_023376005.1 Doryteuthis pealeii | reverse complement strand
TTAATAGGAGTTGCTACCCGGCATCCTCTGGCTAGAGGGGAGATGTATGTTTTTTTAAGTTAGTCTCGCAGATCAATTATTTCTAAATCGTGAATTAGATCCTCGCAAAATGCGTTATTAAAACCCCTACATAAAAAAGACCTTGTGTTGATTCAACCACTTTGAAAATAAAGATTAATGTATACTGTTTAAAATATCAATTTTAAAAAAATCATACTGTTATCATTTAATTTTTTAAAAATTATCTTCCCGAATGTATATAAATATTTATTATTTTTGCTCTAAAAGCAAGATTTGTTGATAGTGAATGTATATATATTATTATAATGGAGATTGTGTGTTTTTCTGTCTGTAGCCGAAACTCTATTACTACTCAAGTCACAATTCCCTTAGTTATTTACGCTATATTCTTCATGACTTTATTTTTATTTAAACCTCAATTATTAATAAAATTGTTAAACATTATTAATACTGTTGACTATATCTACACATTAATAACATGCAATTGTATTTATATATACAACAAAATAGCGGTTTACAGTGTGAATGGGAAGACTAATTTGCATATTGATATTTAAAATTTGATTCTAATAAATATATGCTTAGTATTATTGATTTCTAATTGTTTGGTTTTATTTTAATGAATATAAGCAAAAATCTCTTCAATAAATCTTAAATGAAATCCATTAACAAGAAGAAATAACTGTCATTTTATTCTTTACTTCCTATTTTAACTAAATACTTAAATTAGAAAAAATAACAATGAAAGACGAGAGTGATGGAAGAATAAGTTTCAGTTGTTCTATTTTTCGATTATACTCCCTCTGTTTCAAATCTTTTTATCTGCATTCTTATTTAGTTTCATTAGCCCTTCTGATTTAATACAATATCTTATTACATTAAAACTTAAATACTTGCACCCGGAGGGTGCATATATTTGCTAGTATATTTAATTTGTCGTTAATTGTTTTATTTCCGTAGTTTCCTCCGGACATACATACACACAACTGCTCTTTATATATGTATAGATGAAACGATATAGGAAAAATACATTGCTATCAATGTCTGTGAGTGGATTAGTATGTGTGTGTGTGTGTGAGAGAGAGAGAGAGAGAGAGACAGACAGAGAGACAGAGAGATTGTGTGTGTTTCTGTGTGTGTACGGGTGTGAGGGGGAGAACGGGGGAGGGAGATTTGTCAGAAGTAATTGAGTGAATGATATTTTCACGCGATATGAACAATCTTTATAATTGAAGCTGACAATTCCTACCTCCAACTTCCTGCAAGATGTGCAACTGTAAATTGCATTGAAGCACATAGTCAGCATTTTCAGTCCGTGATGTAATTCAAGGTTTTCTATCTTTATATTAAACTAGAAGGCCTACCCGCCGTTGCCCGGGTAAAGATTGGTTTGCTTTGGTCTGTTTTACGGTATATAAACCTCGGTAGGTCATTTAATGCCGACACACACACACACACACCACACACCACACACACGCCATATATATAATAGTATATATTATATATATATATATATATGGTGGACTCTTCTATCGAGAACAATAGATGAGGTCAGCAGTGAGTGATTTGATTCCTCCCATGTTGTGCATGCTGTCAAGAAGACATTTTATGTTTCCTTGGTGTGATAGCAGGCCCCAGCCCTGCTGCGAGCCATGAAGCCACACTGACAAACGACAAATGATCCAAGGCAGGAGTTAAATGTTTTTTTTTTAAAAAATTAGGCGGAGCGATCTCTATGCCTTCCAGTCTATTTTGTTAACAAAGCTCTTTAGTTTAGCGAAACAGGCCTTACGCCATTTCTTCCGATCCTATGCTTAGATCTCCCAAGCACTCAGCTCAATGTAATTAGTCATCCACAGACACCGTATTATGGACATAGAACTGGAATTTGGAATTGAAAAATTGCTATGCTAGTCAATATAAAACGGGGTGAAAGAAAATTAATGTAGCGGAATACAACTGCCAAATTATGACACTTATGATTGAAAATGAAAAGTTACCAAATACATCTCTCTCGGGCATACCCGTGGGGATTAGTGATTAACGAGTCAAAACAATACAATCAGTACTGCTCAGCTCAATCTGAGTATATCCAGTCTAATACTAATGTATAGATGTAGGAATATTGAACTATATTACTTGCTAAAATACAGACTTATAATTAATTTCAAAGATGGTAAGATGAAGGAATACACAGTGAGAATCCACTATGTAAGTAATTTAATATAGAGAAAGCAAAAAAATACTTGAAACCTATATAAATAGATAGATAGAATAATGAAATCAAAAAAATCTAGTAGTTATAGATAGAAATACTTAAAAGCCAATACAATAATTATATAGATGGAAATACTTTTAAACATAGAATAACTAGATAGATAGAATACTGAAAACCATGATAATAAATTATATAGGAAAAGAATACTGAAACCATTATAATAACTAGTATAGATAAGAATACTTAACCATATAATAATTGGTATAGAAAAGCGAAAACTTGAAACCATATAAATTTATAGATAGGATACTGAAAATGCATATAATTAAAGATAGACATACTTGGGAGGAAAAGCATATAATAATTAGTAGTATAGATAGAATACTTGAAAGCATATTAATATAGTATAATAGGGAATACGTTGAAAGCATCGAAAATAGTATGATGATGAGGCAATACTTGGAAAGCATCATTAATAATTAGTAGAGATAGAAAATACTGAGTACCATATACATAATTATATAGATAGAATACCCTTGGAAAACCACTATATAATTAGTATAGATCTAAACAAACTAAACCATTTAATAATAGATTAGTGTAATCGGGAAGATACTTGAATACATTGTGTACTGAATTAATATAAAATAAAATACTTGAAACCATATAATAAAATAGTATAGATAGAATAAATAGCCCTTCCATGCTAATTACACGTAGACGACTCAACGAAGATCACGAGATGAATTTCCCGGTAACATTATTACTCATTATTCTTCTAAAATCTCGCATGCAAAGCGGTTGTCCGGCTATCGGATCAAGGATGTCACTTTTTACTTCCGGTTAAGTTAGTTGTCAGGGGCAAAGAAGATGCTCGACAAATAGACTGCTCTTCCAAAACAAGGCAAGTGAGTGGAATGTCAGCCAACCTCGTCGATTGTGGTCCACCGCGGTGACACCCACGCAGGATATAATCTTACTCGGTAGGACAGGCATGCCTGGCAAACAGACCTTCAGCTGACCCAAACAAGATGGGTTCGTTTGGAAAGGCCGAGGAAGTTGTGCTATTCAAAGTGCCCAACTTTTGACATTTTGATATTTCCAGGTGAATAGGACCAAAACCAAAGCTTCCTTAAATTGATAACTGGCTATGATAATACTAATATATACTTAATATATATATCTGATGTGTATGACTGTTAAATGTGTCTGGATGTGATGCTGTGTGGTGTTATTATCTGTGTAACAATGTGTGGCATCCTTATCCGTCTATTAAAGACGATATAGTATATATATAATATATATATAATATATAATATATATATATATAATGTTGATTAATATAAAATAAGAAATAATAAAAAATAAGACATTATCTATATAATGAGATACTAAGGTTTATATATGCCTAGAAAAGATTTGCAGATTTTTTCTTCTAGGATACATAAAGATATTACTCATTCCTTACTATGACCTATAAATACATGATAAAATAATGTATGAAATTGATAAATGAAAGAGTTGGCTTGGTTTGGCTGGGTCTTGTTCGCATTTTACGGCGCCATGTGTCATGTCCCCATGTCAACCCTCTGGGTAATTAATGACCGGAGAAAACTCTTCTTTTGAATGTTTTATTCACATCCTTGGGTTTTTTTAATTTTTTTTAACTTTATTTTGTTTTGTTTTTCTTTCTTGTTGGTTAGTTCTTTAAGTTTAGATCATTACTAGTTTTATTAGAAGTATCCTCCTTTGATATATTTAAGGATATGGTTGGTTTGGAAAGGACCGGATGTTAAATTCAAATTGTTAACGTTTGGGACATTTTGATATTTCCAGTGAATAGAAAAAACCAAAGCTCCTTAAATGATAACTGGCTTACTACTATATTATATCTTAATATATATATATAATATAATATATATCTATCTCTCATAGATGTGTTAAAATTAAGACGGCGACATCAATAAAATCAACAAATTATCTAATAAATGTGATAATTAAGTTTATATATTTAGAAAGGAAAAAGATTCCATCATTTTTTCTAGATAATAAATATATCAATGATTCTTCATATGATATAATACTAAATTAATTTGTATTAAAATAATTAAAGATAGAAAGAACAGTTGTCGTTGTTGGTTGTTGGAATTTTAAGTCATGTCAACCCCGGGTATTTTATGCGGAAACAAAAATTATTATTAAATATATTTAAATGGTTGGTTTGGAAAGCCGGATGTTGATCAAATTGTTAGCTTCTGGAACCATTTGATTTCCAGTGAATTAGGACAAACAAAACTCCTTAAATTGATAAACTGTGGCTTATTATATAAATAATATTATAATATTATATAATATAAATATATATATATTAATATATACATAGCTTTTATAAAAATTAAGAGATGATTAAAGAATAAGAAAATCTAAATAAGTGATATTTAATTATAATTCTCTAGGGAAAAAAGATTCTAGATTTTTTCTAGATAATAAATACTAATCCAATGCATTCTCATATAATGAATACTAAATTATTTGTTTATTAAAAAATTGAATAATGAAAAGAAGTGTGTTGGTTGGCTGGTTATCGCATTTTACGGCATGTCAACCCTTCCTGGTAATTTTAATGCCGAAAACTCTTTGTTTTATTCATTCTTGGGCCTTTAATTTTTTTAACCTTAATTTTGTTTGATATATCCTTTGAATTATATTTAGGCAGGGTTGGTTGTAAGCTCCGGATGTATGATTCAAATTGTTTAACGTTGACACTTTTATCCTATTTCCAGTCGTCTGAATAGACAAACCCACAAGCTCTTAAATATAACTGGGCCTATATATATATATATTATACATATATACTCTATATATATAATATACTATATATATAAACCCTGCCTCAGCCTCAATTTACTTTTGACCACGCAATTAGAGTATTACCTCGAAAATTCAAGAAATAATAAAAAATACAATGTCAACACACAACACCATTTTTACCGACCATCATTATCATTATTTTATCCAAACTTGCATGTGATAGCCTTCTAAATCAACTTCCTCAACCAATACATACACCAATGCTTCAAGCAAATTTATAAAACTCACTCTTATATATATAGAACTATAATCATATTATATATATATATCAGTCATCCATAATACGATTGCTTGGAAAGGTCCGAGGAACTATCACATGATTATTGATTCAAAATTCCAATTCTACTTTTGAAATATATATATATATATATATATATATATAATATATATATGAATGATAGTATAATATATATCATATTATATTTCATATATGTTCTATAAAATTTAAGAGGACAATGTTAAAAAAAAGGACATTATCTATATAATGAGATCTAAGATTAATTTCCTAGAAAGGATACAGATTTTTTCTAGATAATGAAAAGATTATTCAATTGATTCTTAATATGATATAATACATATACATTATTCTTATCAAAATAATTAAATCATGAATGAGTTATTCGTTAGTGCGTTGGATTTTACGCATGTCAACCTCTTCTGTTGTATTTTGATGCCGAAAAATGCTGTTTTATTCATTCGATGGGTTTTATTTATTTTCACCAATTTTTGTAAATTATTATTATATATTTAAATGTGTTGGTTGAAGAAGCCGGATGTTGATTCAAATTGTTAACGTTGGGATAGTTTGATTATTTCCAGGTTATAACAAACCAAAACTCCTTAATATAATGGCTTGATATATATAATATATTATATATTATATATATATAATATATATATATATATATATATATATGTGTGTGTTGTTAAAATTCAGCAGGAATGATTTAAAAAAATAAGAAATATCTAAATAATGAGATACTAAGGTTATATTTTCTTGGAATATATTACAAATTTTTTCAAATAATAGAAGATATCAATTGATTAATTGGATATAATATAATACTGTAGATTATTTGTATTATATAATTAAATAGATGGAAAAGAAGAGTGGTTTGGTTGGTTGTTGGATTTTACGTGGCAAGTCAAACACTGGTTATTTCTATTGCCGAAAACGTTTTATTCATCCATTTAGTTATTTCATTCTTGTTTAAAACTTATAATAATTCTAGTATAGATTAGAAATAATTAATATAATAGGAATACTTAGAGACCATATTAATTAATTAGTAGAACCGGAATTCTTGAAAACATGTAATAATTGATATAGAAACAAAAACTTTACAATCATATAATAATTAGTAGATATTAGAATACTTGAAACCATATAATATTTAGTATAGATACAGAATACTACCTCTATAATAATTAATATAGATAAGAAATACTGAACCATATAAATTTAGTATAGATAAAAATACTTGAAACATATTAATAATTAATATATAGGAATACTTAAAACCATATAATATTTATATAGAGAAATACTTGAAACATATGACTTTTAAAAGTCCAAATGTAAAGTATCATTACAAAAGTATCTAAATAATGAGCTACTTACTAATATTCATAATTTCTGAGCAAACGGATAAATATTAAAGATAATAAAGATATCAATGGTGAAAGATAGAGTTACTTCGATATAATATCACACTGTAAAATTATTTGTATTAATATATTCATTATAATTAATATAATTATTATAATAATAATTACTAGAAGCATATATAATTAGTTATTAGATAGAAATAATTAAAACTATACAACTGCGAAGCTTCTGGCAATATATATTTCAAGATCTGAAAATAAAGGGAATAATTTTTTAAAAAAATTGCTATATTATAAACTAACGTTATAGATAAACATTATGCCAGGTGAAAGACCCTAAAGTAACTTAAAAAGCTTACTTTTGTTTAACAAAAGATCCCAAATATGAATACCCTATTGAAAATCCAAATCTTTTAGTCATACCTGCTGGCCTAACCCTGCCCAACAAGTACGCTTCAACTACTAGCAGAATTGAAAAACAGGCAATTTTTATGTTTGGTTACTTTAGCCCATTCATATACCTAGGTTAAATTCCACATGTTTCCCTACTATTAACCATAAGCAGGAAGGAAAATATCTGTATTCATGCCTTTTCTAGTCATAACTAGCTATTATGAAATAAAAGTCTGCCTTGTTTCAGACTTGAATTCGAGTCCCATATTCATTCTACGATGTGCGCCACTATATTATATATATATATATATATATATATATATATAAAGATAAGTCTGTAATAGTCAGACGAACCTACTATTAGTTTCGCATTAATGCTCTTCAGGCTAAAGTTGACTTAGCCCTGAAGAGCTTTTATGCGAAACTAATCAGTACGTTGTCTGACTCATTAGAATTATCTTTATAACTTGCTCTACTTAGTATCGAGCACTTTTTACATATAGCTTCTTTCCTAGCGTTATATGAATATATATATATCTTATATACATATATATACATAGAAATTGTTTTTCTTTGGCCAAAACTACCAATTTAGATATATTTTGTTGTACGATATCTTGGTCTTGTCTTTTTTTCAAAATTTTTTTCTTCGACTAGGTTGATGTTTAGTAGTATATTTTACAAATCAAAACTTCCGCTGGTTTTTCTCTCGCAAGGATCTACCAACACGCTTGTATATTATATATATATATATATATATATATATATATATATAATATATATATATATATATTGGAGAAGAGTGCTATATTGAAGTCGTACCTAATGTTGAAAGTAATTAATTAATACTAATTGAAAAGGTTAATTAATTAATAATTAATTAATTAGCGGGAAACTTATTCAAATGTAAGCTAAAACAAAATCAAGAAAAACAATCCTCCTGTATTGTGACATTCGCTATTGGGGGCCTCATCAGCAGAGCTATAGATAGAGAAGACCGCTGTGCGTGATTCAAACCCTGACTGTCAGCTTGAGACTGTCATTTGAAAGGTATTCCCGACTAATTAATATATTAATTAATTAACTTACAAAAAGATATGACTTCAATTAAGCACATTATCTTCCCCAAAAATTTTCCGGCTAAAAAGCATATCCAAAACACATCGTTTGTGTATTTTACTTCTCATATATATATATATATATATATAATATTATATATATATATATATGAGAAAATGTAATAATCGACAATTATGTTGAAAAGATTAAATGGCTAAAAGAAAAGTGTACTATGCATACATTAAAAATATATTTATTGACAATGCCCGAATCTACACTTTATCGCATGGTCAAAAGAAGATTGCCCTTGTATTAATCAATACTTAATCCTAATTAGTATTAATTTATAACATATAAGATAAGATAAACTGATAATAGAGAAACATAAAATTAGAAGAAACAATAAGCGATTCTACGTTTGGGTCCAGCGAGTAATATTTTTTATTCATTACATTTTCTTTCCAATTTATCTTTCAACTCTCTTCTCTCACACACACATCACACACACACACACACATCACACACTCACACAATATATATAATATAATAATACTAACATATATTGATATATATATATATAATATATGAGGTTAAGTAGCATTCAAAACAAGTATGTTAATTTTTTAGTATGCTTTATAAAGTCCGAACTGGATTGACATTTCCTTACATTTGAACATATAATGTCCCCCTAAATATCATAATAATTATTAACCTAATATAATTTTTCAAAAATAGTTACGACTACAAATTAATGCACACTATCCTCCGATATATATATATATAATATATATAGTAATATATATATAGTATATAATATATTTATTTAATAAATATTAGTAATGTATGTATATATGCGATGTTTAGAAACTTATAACCATTATGAGAGTCTTTTAGCTATAGCCAATCCTTCAGACGTAATCTGAAGCTCAAATTTTGGATTTAATATATCTAGCTTGTAATTGCGTGATTTATATAAACATTTATGAAGACGTTTTCACAGCATATGGGAAGTAATAATGTTTAAAAAATGTCGTTTTTGCTTTTTTATAAAAAATCTATGAGGCTTTGTTATTATACGGTTTATGTGAATCATCCATTAATACGCATATTACTATTATGTATATAATCTGCTCGTGGCGTTATTACATGACACCCGTTTATGCCACTAATACTACTGTTTCTCATTAATAGTTCTATATTGCAAATTCTATATTATAAATAAGATATAAAGGTGATAAGTATTAATATATGTCAATATTATATATTATTTTGAATAGATTAGTATAATGATATATAATATATATAATAATAATAATTATTATATTAATATATATAAATGAGTGATATATTATAGTCATCCCAAAAATAAGTGATATCTGGGTAGAAGACCACAGCGTTGCGCGTGTTTCAACATAATCAACATTTTCTTTGCAGTTGTGGCTTACATTTGCAAAGCCTACCATGTGCGAGGCCAGGATTGAAACCTATCGTTTCATCATCGTCAGCTGCTAATCCACTTGCTGTCACCTACAAAGTGCGAAGGGGATTTTAACTGTATAATCACCACTACATTTGTGTTATATCGTAAAGGTTGCGCACCACAGAGCTGCTCCATTCCCTTTTACTTTTTAGAAGAGCGGTGCCCTTTTAAGATTTAGTTGCTGTTCGTCATATGTATGCTGCGTGTATTATATATATGGTGTATGTGTGTGTGTGTATGGTTTGTGGTATAGCAATATATATAATATATATATATATATATATATATAGTATATATAGTTGAAAAATAATAAAATTTGGTAATGTCAACTTCAAAATTTCATGCACGTCAGTTTATGCAACAAGAGAGTTAAACAGGTCAGCGTGACCCGTTCGATTTTAAACGTATTAGGTGCGTAAATTCTGGTTGAAAGCTGTTAAGTGTTGTTCCTACCGCAGTCAAATTCTTTTTCTTGAAAACGGCAGGAAATAATTCCACTGCCACCCCCTACTATGGGGTAAAAATATCTTTGATGTATTGACATTCCGTTAATCAATCAATAAATAAACCAATCAAAGAGATTAACGATAGTAATTTCAATGTTGATTTGGTCTAAAGGATACTTCATATCTTAGTTATATATATATATATATATATATATATATTATAATATATATATATAATATATATATAATATATATAAATATATTTCCATCCATTGCCGCTGTCTAGAGACGAATAGCGTTAGTTGTTAAAAAAAATGGAACCTCGCATTCCATGTTGGTGGGTTAGTATATACTATATATCATATATTATTATATATATATGATAATATATATAAATATATGTTATGTATAGCGAGGGTGATAAAAAACCAGATCTTTCATTTGAAAGTCAGGTTTTTTTTGTCAACCCTGATATATATCATATATAATATATATATATATATATCATGCCACAGAGTCATATTATAATAATAATATATATATATATATATATATATATATATAGTATACAGGGTGACCCAAAAAAAGATCCTAATCTTCAAAAATAAAGTTCTGTTTTTTTATCACGCCTACTAGTTACAGTTATAATATTATATATATATATAATATAGTCCTTCACCAGACCAAGTGTTTCCGACTTATTCAAGTCTCTTCATTGACTAGACATTTGTAAGCTACCTACCAAGCCGGGATTGAAATCCATCGTTTCAGTGTCAGTCCGTACAACCCTTAGACCGCCAGGCTTCTGATACACCTACAGAATGCAAAGTAGGATAATTTAATCTGTTTTAAATCAACATATCGCTTTGTTATGTAAATGCTCATAGACTGCTCCATACCCTTAATATAGTGAAAGACGTTGACGTCGTGTTACGCTTTTTTAGTTGTGGCGTCATCAGGCCCCGCTCCTCACACCTCAGATGCTCAACCCTAAATAGTGGACACCTGGGTGTTGTTACGGAAGATGACTCTGCGTCTAAGCAGCAAGCTCCACGATTGCGTGCTGGTACTGGGAAAAGGAATTCTGGTGCGTGGAAAGCTGATCGTTTGCCTACCTGACGCTATGCAGCACCTCATGTAGCCAAACGAAAACAAAACAACAAAAAACAGATAAACACAGATGCTGAGTGTCGCAGACATTGTTCGAGCGACAGTGACTGGAAGTTCAGCATCACCATCCTTCTAAGGACTCCAGCTCAGGATGTAATGTAGGCGTTGTATACCCCCTAGCCTTTCCTTGGATGAGATATAGGCCGCTAGAGTAGCGGACAGGTTTCTATGACATACCATTGCACATGTTGAGTATTTCATGCGCCTTATGACTAAGATCACATTATCGGTTTCTCTATTGATCTATCTAGGATAAAAGGATGTTCATCACATCTTAGCTTCTTGAGTTCCCTGTGATGATAATGTACGATAGTACTGTAAGACCGGAAAGATCTCGCCCTGTCGCGTGGGGTGTAGAATGCGCCGAGCTTGCCACCTCTGGCAGAGGTGGTAAGCTAGCCTAAGCCGCGAGTTCGAAAGTCTGATGCGGTTAATGTCAGGTCTGCGTCACCTTAACTATCAGGCTGTCACACCTAACAGAAATAAGAAGGAAGTTTGTTACAGAAAAATAACACGAGCCGGCACCCCTATACGCTTGTAGTAAGAGGCCGTCATAGGAGGTGCTGCATTCCTTAGTCATACGGTAGCATTCGTTGGCATGTTTAACGCTTTTAGTTGGCAGTCATGCAGCGACCCGAGCCGATGCTCAAGCCCTAAAAGTGGAGACCTCGGTTGAGTGAGTAGCCGAGACTGGACTCGGGTTGCCGTGGGTGGCGGACCGTGCGATTGCTTAGAGGATAGAATGTCCAGATGAGTGAGAGCAGTAATGAGCCTGCACACACTTCCATTTAGTACCCTTTACTTAGCTAGACAGAGCCGGTCGGAGGGCCCCCATCCGATGCCATCAGGCATGTCACACCTTTCAATGCCCCAGCGACCTATTGATTTTCCAACACCCTATTGCCGACTTATGGCAAAGCCCTAACATGTTGTTTTCTATATGGGTGCCTGAGAAGGCGGTGGCTGATGGTCTACATATCTGGGAAGTGTACCGTTACACACTCTGTCTGATGTGAGGTTTCATTTTGGAGGTTTTGGGAGATAGTGTGGAGACACACAACCTTCTATCACCATGTCTCCCTGGTCCACTCTGAACCGGATGGTACGGTACGCTGTTAGGACTCCCATCTATGGAGGTTTAATAGAAAAACAAGTATATGAACAGACATTTGTATTATGCAATGTAGAATGAATTTATTCTCACAACTGTTGTCGGTCATTAGAGACACCCCAGCATGCAGCGAGTTATTAATGCCGTAAAACAAAACACCAACCAAGACCAATAGTAAAGACCAAAAGTTTAGTTTGCTTCCGAGCATTTATCTGTGTGAAGAAAACGAATGCTTATGAATGGGATCAAATTTTAATTCCTACAGTTTATCTTTCTATGTTTGGGCTATAGCCTGAGATGCAAATGATTTCTTTTTTGTTCTCTATGAAAATGATTTGTGCCACTTCGGACAATGCTGCGAACTATTTCACGCTTCGAAATATACACACTAGGGCTAATTCGGCAAGTGTCGAGGGTTGCGTCTCTGCGTCTCTCTCCTTGATCCTTTCTCATGCTGTTCCTGCTCTCTCTCTCCTCTAGTTCTTCTCTCTGTTCCTCTCGTCTCTCTCTCTACTCTCTACTCTCTCTCTCGTTCTCTCGTCTCTCTCTGTTTCTTTCTTCTTATCTCTCTCTGTTCCTTTCTCTCTGTCTGCTCGGTCTCCTCTCGTTCATGTTGCTTCTATTTCTCCTCTGTTCCTTTCTATCATCCATCTGTCCTCTCTCTCAGTCTCTCTCTGTTCCTTTCTATCTCTCGTCATCTGTTCCTTTCTATCTATCTCTCTTTCGTGTCCCCTCCTCTTTCTCCCTCTCTTCTTCTGTCCCCTCTTTCTCTTCTCTACTTTCTTTCCCCCCTCTTTCTCTCTCACTTTCTGTCCCCCCTCTTTTCTCTTCTCACTTTCTGTCCCCTCTTTCGTCCTCTCTTCTTCTTCTCTCTTTCTTTCTTTTCTCTCTCTCTCTTTCTTTCTGTTTCTCTCTCTCTCTCCTTTTCTGTTTATCTACTTTCTTTCATTTCTGTGTCTGCCGTCTTTTCAACTAGGGCTTATTTTCAAAGGGATAAGTTTAAGTTAAATCATTCCGAAAAATCACGACAGGTCTTATTTGGAGGTTATGGTTTATTTTCAGGGGAAACACGGTATTAAGAAAAAAAAACGACAGATAGTATTGGTTATCTAAAAATTAAAGGAATCAATGTAAGGTTACTGAAGGTGCAACGAGAGAAGACTGTGTAGCAACTGTTTCCTGGTTGTAATGACTAACGTGCTGGACTTGCAACATCATAGTAAGCGGAGTTCGAACTCCCGTCGCCTCTATTCACATTCACTTTCGTGCTTATTACATTTTGGAATCGTATGGCATCCCCATCGTAAGGTAATGATTGTTACATAATTCATATGTAGCTTATAATGAACCACGGTGAAAAATTTCAAAAGGGAGTCATTGGTTATTCATTCTTTTATTCTTTGAAAAAATACATTTTTTTAATTTTTTTTTTCCCAATTCTCCCGGGGGGATTTTCAAAAAACCTTTTATGCCACTTTATAAAAAATAAGACGGATACGCTTACAGCAGATATAAATTTATTTCGGTAATTAATTTGCCTCTTCAAGTTTTGATCTCTCTATATCCTCACTCTCACTCTACCTCTCTACCCCCCTCTCATCTCTCCTCTATATATATTATATATTATATATATATATGTGTTGTGTGTTTGTGTTGTGTGTGTGTGTCTGTGGAATATATAACTATATATATATAACTATAATATATATATGTTTTTGAAGATGAGAATGACTTAACAGGTATGCAATATATTTAAGATTTTTACTATCGATGGTTTTAAGAAACACACTCCTGAAGACATTGCCTTTTCGAAACGTAATCTTAATATAAAAATGCGCGGTTTTAAGAAATAAAGAAAAAAAAGCGGGAAGAGGAACCGAACTAAAAAGGAACACAAAGAAACAACAATAAAGAGAAGAAAAAAAAATCAATACAGAAAACTAATCATTAATAAAATCAGTGAACGATCCTGAAAATTCATGACACAAAGACATTCGTGCGATTGAAAGGGGTTTGAGTTTGATTTTGTGAAGGAAAAAACAAGCGGCGTGGTATGGGGTGATTGAAGAGGAAACTAGAGAGTGATGTGGGATGAGAGAGATAAGAGATTTAAATGAGCGCGTATGATTCAAGTGGTGTAGTTATAATGGATTAAGATAATCTTGTAGCGGAATTGATGGATATCTTTGATCAGTGGAGGAGCTAAGCTTTAAAATAACGTGTATCAGTTTTGTATAAAAGGGAATTGCTAGCCTACACTTTATCTCACTATCATACCCTCCTCTCTCTGTTTATATATATATATATATATAATATATATAATATATATAATATATATGTGTGTGTGTGTGGTGTGTGTGTGGTCTCTCTCTCTCTCTCTCTCTTCTCTCTCACTCTCTCTCTATACTATATTATATACTACTTTAAAATCCATGTTTATATATATATATATATATGTGTATGTGTGTGTGTGTGTGTGTGTTGTGTGTGTGTATAACCCGGGATAGAAATAGGCATTCACACCTTATATAAAAAGAAATCGCATGCCTACACATGATCTCACTCTCAACCTCCTCTCTCTCTTCTCTCTTTCTCTCTCTCTCTCTATATATATACTAATATATATGTATGTATATATGTATATGTTATATATATACTTATATATGTATATATATATATATGCATATATATATATATATTTATATATATGTATAACTAATCAGTTCTATATATATATACTATATATATAATGTATATATACTGATATATATATAGATATATACATATAGTACATATATATATATAGTATATATATATTATATATATGTATATATTATATGTACATATATATATATATGTATATATATGTAATATATAAGTAATCATAATATGTATATATATATATATATATATATATATATATAGTATATCAGTGTAAAGAAATTTGAGAACAGATGTTTTAAGATAATGTTGTTTTTCAAATTACATATCTGCTATATATATGTATCAGTTTTGTATAAAAGGCAAATTGCATGCCTACACATTATCTCACTATCAATACCCCCTCTCTCTGTTATTAATATATATATATGTGTGTGTGGTGTGTGTGTGTATTTGTCTGTGTGTGTGTGCCCAAATAGAAATGAGACATTCACAACTGCACACTTGTATAACAAAGAAATTGCATGCCTACATATTATCTCACTCTCAAGCCCCCTCTCTCTCTCTCTCTCTCTATAATTATATAATATATATTAATAATATATTATATATATTATATATATATATATATATATTATATATATATATATTATATACATATTTGGACTCTCATCGTCGATTTTCGACGCATGAGTGTTCAACACACAATGAACACCCACAGAGTGATTTGTTTATAGTGGTGAAGGCTGTGTTGGACCATCCACCCTTTTTGCGCACAGTAGATTAGGAAAGAATTGGTGCATCAAGGGGTGCCTCATGATTTTATTCAGAGTTATCCCTCTGCTAGACTGGTTACCTACCCAATTTGAATGCCCAGTTTGCCCTACTATTTTAACCCATAGCTGGAGGGAGAATATATGGATTCATACCTTTGCCAATGGTATTAGCGCTATGTAATATATATATACATATATATATATATGTGTGTGTGTGTGTGTTGTTGTGTGTGTTTGAGTGTGTTAGTGTGCACGCGCGCGTTGCTATATATGTGTATATGCATATATATATATATATATAGCCAGATATAAATGAGCATCACACTGCACACTTTGTACAATAAGAAATTGCATGACTACACATTATCTCTATATCTCCTCTGTTTATATCCACACCCACACACACACACACACACGCGCGCGCACACACACACACACACCCTCTATTTATGTATATATACACTTATATATAATACATTGATATACCTGAGTGCATAGATAAACTTGTGTGTATATATATATATATATATATATATATATGAAATTGGATGCCTACACATTGTCTCACTCTCAACCCTCTCTGCTCCTCTGTCTCCTCAGTCTCTGTCCTGTCTGTCTGTCTTTCTGTCGGTCTCTCTCTCTCCCCCCCTCTCTCTCTCTCTCTCTCTCTCTCTCTATATATATAAATAATATATATATAATTATATGAAGATAGGAGGGTTGGGTAAAATCCGACAGTATGAGGTAAGTTAAAAAAAAGTGGACAAAAAATAATGACTCAAACAAGTAGAAGTAGGAGAGAAATTTCGTTCTTCTTACGCGAAGAACATCACAGTCTAACTTTATTCAAAGCAAAGTACGTACATTTGTATTTATAGAAGAGAAAGTGAGTTTGTGGTGAAATTGAGGGGTGGGGAGGTTAGAGAGGATTTGATTGAACAGAGAATAACATCATTATTAAAGTGAAAGAGGATAGTACAGAGATATAGTTTGTATGGGAACATGAGATGAGGAGGTTGCTTGGTGCTTGTTGGAAAGGGGTGGGTGGTAGGACGAAGTGGATTAAAATTAATATATATATATATATATATATCATATGAAAAGGTAAAATGGATATGGAATCCGACAATATGTAAGACAGTTTTATAAGAAAAACAAACAAATCGTTAAAAATATTTTTTGCTGACAGAAATCTTTTTCGACATTATGAATATGTCTTTATCAAAGCAATATTGTAAAGCGAAAAACAAATAAATATATCATTAATTACGAGGCACAGAACGCTCTCGATCAGACCGGAAATTTTTTTTAAATTTTAAAATACGTATTTATTGTTAAAAATAAATAAATTTTATTGTTAAAAATTATAAGCATTTTTATCATGAAAAAAGCTCAAAAGAGTTTGTAGTAAAAAATATTATATGAATCACAAAAGTTCAGAAAAATGATCCGGTTACAAATGAAAGTTTAAAAATGTAACAAGTCCAGCACATGAATCTACAATGATGTTAAATTTCGCAGATCGGGATCCTTATTACATCCGAAATATAGCCTCCGGTGATATGATTAAGTAATTTTTTACATCGTGTTGATTTTTCTATAAAACTTCTTTCTTACTATAATATTATATATAATAATATATATATATATATATATATATCCCTTACATATATATATATATATATATTTATTCCCTTCTCTCTTTCATATATTTTTTTGCTCGTTGATGATGACCCTTCACTTAAGGCGTCGAAAAAGATTCTGTCAGCAGATAATAATTACTAATTGTTTTTTCAAAATGTTAAATTCATTCTCTGTCGGATTAATTTTCCATTTATTTACACATTTGTCTCATGAAAAACAAAATATACGGATTTTTACACCTCCGAAGATTATTCTACGAACACTACAAAAAAAAAAAAAAAAAAATTTACCTACACCACAAACTTTTTGAAACTTAACATCTTCTTTCAGTTGTGCTGTGACATGTAAACAACTTAATAGCTGGATCATATTTTGAACATTTTTGATAATCTCTTACACTTTTTTTAATATATTTACACCAAACTCTTTTGAGTTTATTTTTTGGATTAAAATGCTTCTGATTTTTAAAATAAAAATTATATTTATTTTTAAAACAGTACGCCATTTAAAAAAATTCAAAGCATTCCAGCGTGTGTTTGTACCCCTATTCTCTTCCAACGTTTTTTTTATCCCTTCTCTCTTCATATATTTTTTGCTCGTAATGATGCCAACTTCTACTAAGGCGTCGAAACAGATTCTGTCAGCAGATAATTAAATTACTAATTGTTTTTTCAAAATGTTAAAATTCATTCTTCGGATTAATTTCCATTTATTACACATTTATCTCATTTCTCAAAAAACACTCAATTATATATATATATATATATATAATATATATATAGAATAATATATACCCTGATAGAAATCACACATCTTTGTTTTCTTGGTGAGACTGGCATTATTCCAGACTCTCTTATTCAGTTTGCCATGACTGCTTCTGCTTTCGCTATTCTGATGTTGACTCAAATCAAAGAGACTGATTTTGAGATGGTGGACCCGAGGTACTTGAAACTC
Organism: Doryteuthis pealeii; assembly: GCA_023376005.1. Lineage (NCBI taxonomy): Eukaryota > Metazoa > Mollusca > Cephalopoda > Myopsida > Loliginidae > Doryteuthis > Doryteuthis pealeii. Next base: position 30,380,584 of record CM042182.1, on the reverse strand, counting down.
TTCCATATGGTTGCGCCATCAATATTGATGTTTAGAGGAGAGTCCGCGTTTTGTGCCATGACTTTGGTCTTACATTTACTTATGGAAAGTCTCCAACTCTTTACAAGCATGTGTGAGGCGACTTACAGGCTGTTGCAGTCTTCTTCAGTGTGTGACGTCATAGACAAATAAAATGTTTACATTAAACAAGAAGAAATATATTACGAGAACCCATTTCTGAACTTTTTGGGGAAAAAATGATTTGAAAAATGGGTAATGAAAAAAAAAATACAATTCTAGAAAACAAGAGAGAGAGAGAGAGAAGAGAGAGAGAGAGAGAGGAGATGAGAGAGAAGAGAGAGAGAGAGAGAAGGAGAGAGAGAGAGAGAAAAAAAAACTTTATTTATAGGAATTATTAAGCCATGCAAATATAGGTTAATCTATGTTGGCAATACCTCTTCCCCTTCCTTTCTTGATACATATAGTCTATCTCTATATCGTCTCTAGGTGGAAGTCTTGTGAATGGTCAATAATGTTCTCGTTCTTTGGTCTATCTTCTGAGTTCTTCTTTTATCCATTTTAGAATGGCCAAGTGTATTGATTCCTTTGATCAGATTTCTGTAATTAAGTTTGGTTTCTAGAATTTTTTTAGTTCTCCTGAGATATTTCTTTAAACTTCCTTTCATTTCTGCTTGCATGATATTGTCCGCTTCTAAAATCCTCTAATATTTGNGCCGATTCTGTCGGCAGGAAATCGTTAAGTTATATATAGCTGATTGAGACTTAATTAAAGTCGAAACAGTCTGACTACGGACATTCTACACACCGAGAGATCCTTTGCCGGGGATTTACACTCGTCAAGTTCATTTTCTATGAGAAAAAAAGTATCGAAATTTTTATGCGATTACATGCTTGTTAAGTGCCTTCAAGTAAAAATGTTTATATTATATATATATATAGTATATAATAATATATATATTATATATCGACCATATGCACAAATTGACTAAGCTACTCACTGAACAATATAAAACCCTAACAAACCGACCCCACACAAAGTCCATCTTCAAAAACCCCGCCTATTAACGCAAAAAAACAACCACCCAACCTACACGTAAACATCCTCACTGCATCCATGGAAAAATTTACATAACACCGCTACGGAAAGGTAATAAACGATGCAATAAGCCTAGATGCCAAGTTTTGCAGCCACATACATACGGAATCCGAAATAAAAATACCCTTACACCAAACATAACATTCCATCCGCACACCTAACATTGCGATTAGCGCTAACATTATTATACTATTATACTGCACTCAATGTAGAAATAGTGGATATGTGGAGAAAACATCAACACCCTTTAGACTAAGACTAAATAACCACAAATCCACTATAAATCTCAAAATCCCCGCATAGTACAAAGCACTTCATTTAACACCTTATCACACAACCTTACACACCTCAAATGCATCTTTATTTAGAAGACGCATTTCCAACAACGCAATCTAGAAAACAATCAGAAATCTAAATGGGATTTCTAAAATTACAAACGCACGTGAAGGGATTAAACGCAGATATCGGAATTCTCCGGTTATTACAAATATTTTACAAACGCTGCCAACTGTCGATAACAACAGAGACAAAGAAACCGTTGGAACAGTAACATTTGACAAAGGGTATCTAACGAACCTGAAAATTTATGTAAAAAAATAATTAAAAAGTAAGTGAATCCAATACTCCATAATATCGAGTTCATTCATTTATTTATTTTTTAATGCTTCACAATAACGCCTAATTTAAAAAAAACATGTTTTTTTTAAATATATAATATATATATATATATATATATATATATATATATATATAAAACCCCTACGAATGAGTGATGTGACTTAATATCATTAGGCCAAGCTTAATAAATCATTGGCATTTCAGCTCGGAAGACTATAATGTAGTTTTGTATCCCTGAAATGACAGCGCCTCCTGTGACTGTAAGGTTCAATGTTCGAAAAACAATCTCGACTTCAGGTGTCGCATGTGAAGGCTGTCCCTGAAGATGTTGATGTGCCGGTGCTTTGTTGCCGTTGCTTTTTTTTTGTGGGGGGACCTTTGGCTTCATGGGGTTACACCAGGGTGGCTTCAATCTGCTATGGAGATCCAAGCGCCACCGAGGGCGGTCCTGAGCCAAATGTTCTCAGCTGGAAGGGGCAATGCCAAAGCACCTGAGATCATTCTTGCAGAACTTATTCCATACTTCTGAAACAATCTTTATCAAAAAAGGTTTCTGTGGCGTATATGGCTATTGAGAGGACACTTCAAGTGGTGTAATGGTTAACAAGCTTGATTCGAAAGCCATTGTTAGTTTGATTTTCATTGGGTGCCCTATATTTCTGGCTTTGTGCCGCATCTAAGCCTAGCTTAGTAAATAACTAGGCTCTAACGTGGTGTAATGGTTAGCAAGTTAGATTTGCAGTCTATTTTTAGTCCTTTTATCATATGGGTGCTAGAAGGCGTTGGCTGAGGGTCTACATGTCCTGGGAATGACGTTAAACTCTATCTGATGGTGAGGTTCCAGTTTTGGAGGTTTTGGGAATGTGGAGCACCCCTTCATCACCATTGTTCCCTGGTCCACTCTGACCCGGAGTGGTAGTACCTGTTAGGGTCCCATCTATGGGTTGAATAGAAAAACATGAGTTTATAAACAAAATTGTATTATGCATTAAGAATGAATTTATTTCACAACTTTGTCGGCATTAAATGACCCACCGAGGTTGATATGCCGTAAAACAAAACAAACCAAACCATTTTTAGTGAGTTCGATTCTCCTTAGATAATTTCTGGTTGTGTGCCACGTCTAATATTTTATTCCTCTTTACTTACTTCTTACTTCTTCTATTCTTCTGCTGTTCATCTTTTCTATCTTACGTCTTCTTCTAACATCTCTTCTAGCGTCTGGACTTCTCTTGGGGACTTCGTGTCTGGTCTTCCATTGCGGATTTCTCTTCATCAGAAGCCCTGTGTCATTGGTAGTTTTTAGATAATAACACAAGTCTTCGATATACTTAGATCACATTTTATTTCGAAATCCCCACCAGACTACCTGCGCAGATCGAGTCGGAGCGTGTATAACACGACTCACCACCGTCGTTGTTTCCTCGCCGACTGACTAAAATCTATTTCTAATCTAAACCGGAAGAGGGTCTCCTCCACCGATTCTCACGGTATCCACCGGAAAGGATCAGGATGAGGTCAAGCCTTGTCACTCATCCTTCAAGGCTGTGGGCTGCAACGTATAACAGCCATTTTGATTTCTACACTACTGTACATAAATATTAAGAATCAAATAATTATGTAACACTAAGAATAACACTAAGATTATTGAATAACTATAATGTAAAAGAGCGAATTCAAAAGAATAGAATTATATTATTCAACTGAAAAGTTTATAATTGCAATAAACATTTTTTTTTTTTTTTTTTTTTTTTTTTGTGGGCAAATTAATTTCAAGAAATTTAAAATGGCCTCAACGTTTCACCTGTTTTGTTCGGCTTGATTTCTTTTGTGTATATTTGAATAAGTTTAGAAATTGCAACGGCTCACGAATAATATTGGTACAGAGATAAACATTTGTTTTGTTTTATGGTATATCATATTATTATGAACCCGACAATATGTTGAAAGGATAAATAAATAAAGAAAAGAAAATATTGAATGGATAAAATTGATTTAATTTCCGTACTCTATTTATCATTATTTTGAATATAAAATAATAATAATAATAATAATAATAATAATAATAATAATAATAATAATAATAAGACACGACTGGGTTGGGAAGGTGATCCACTGGGAATTATGCAAAAAATTAAATTTTGACCACGCAACAAAATGGTATATGCATAAACCAGAATCTGTTCTTGAGAACGAAACGCAAAAAATTTTCTCTTGGACTTTGAAATAAAAACGGATCACCTCATCCCAGCAAGAATAAAGCCAGACCTAATGTTGATAAACAAAAAAAAAGAAGAAATTGTCAACTGGTGGATTTTGCAGTGCCAGCAGATCACAGGCGTGAAGCTAAAGGGAAAAATGAAAAAATGGACAAATATCTGGACCTTGCCAGAGAACTGAAAAAGTTATGGAATATGAAAGTGAAAGTGATACCAATTGTGAGTTGGTGCACTTGGAACAGTTCCCAAAAGGATTAGAAAAGGGTTTTGGAAAGTTGAAATCAGAGGAAGGATGAAACCATTCAGAAACACTGCACTGTTGCAATCTGCCAGAATACTCAGAAGAGTCCTGGAGACCTGAGGAGAACTTGCTTGTCACTCAGACTCCAGTGAAAGACCCATCAGCTAACACTAATGTGAAACTCAAAAGGGAGTAAATAAAGAAAATTATAGAATATTTAAGTATACAAAGCAAACCGGCCTTCATCAGGGTAAAACGTTTGATATTTGAGTTAAACGGCCAAAATACAGACAATATATATTATATATATATTATATATATATATATATATATATATATATATATATAGTAGAGCTTTAATAAGACTGAATATTTTGTTGCCTTATAGATTAAAAGAAGAGTTTAAAATATAAATAGATGGTGTTGTTAAAGAGATAGAGAGAGACAAAATTATAAATGAGTGAGCTGACTAGTTTCGATTCTCGTTCAACAGAGTTAATATCGAGGATAAGGGAGTTAACTGAGAAAGATTAAAAACAGGAATGTCTAAGAAAAAAAGTACAATTTAAAATAAAAGGAAAAATATCTTGGAGTCTTATTTGAAATTCTATATAGGTACCACATTTGCCTCTAGCCTCTCAATTCGCTCGGGGGGAATTGCAATCAACTGAGATCTTTTTAGAAACTCTGGCCGAAATAAATTCTCGTATTATTCTGCGTTATTCGACTATTGTTCTCATCTTCATTGTTATCTGTACAACGTTCGGCCCGATATGCCCTCCGGCTTTCTTCAGGTATTTCTTGTCGGACTTGGGAACCTTCTCGGACTCGGAACCTTCTTTTCGAACCCGGGAACTTTCTTGTCGTAGTCGGAACCTTCTTGTCGCTAATTGGGAGCCATCACGGAACTTTGGAACCTAACCCTTTATTCAGTCCACGGGGTATCCTGTTCTCATTCCGTTAACAATAGCTGGGGTAGGAGATGTGTTAACTAATTTCTATGTTACTGCCGCCCGCGTCACGATTGAACCTGGAATCCAGAAGATAACTGTCACTTAGAACTGTCCCACAACCCACCTACCCTATCCACAGGTCATGTGTACAATTCTCGTATTCGTCCTTCAAGTTCTTCCAAAGTTTTTCGTAGAGTAGACTGGCTTCTACTCAACCAACCCCCAAAGAAAAAAGTCGTAGGGTTGTTAAACAGGGCTTCTGGGCCAGTCATCATGCGGACCATTGTTACCTATCTAACTCCCTGGAAATGCTAATTTAGCCATCACGGAACAATAAAATCAACATTGGGAGGAGCACTACCTTACATAAAAATCCAGTCTTCAATATTCTCATTGATAATTGAGTAGATTTTAGTTTTGCAGCATGTGGAGATATGTTTCAGCATCATGGTAATAGGGACTTACTTTTCAATATCCCTGTATATAATGATATACGATGTAATTGGCACCCTACGGGCCCCAGTAATTAAACGAATGTAATAAAAGTTCTCTACTTTTATTACCTTCGTTTAATTATATATCATTATATTCATTTATCCTATATTGAGCCACGTTGTGTTGTGTGTTTTCAGGACTTCTAGCCGGCCATTCATTGTGCGGACCACGTTTCTACCCTGCAATCTCCAGGGAAAAGCGTGATTCGGCCATTCCAAATGTGGAGGAGTAACTATCTTACATAAAAATCAAGTCTTCAATATTGTCCAAAATATTAATAACTGGTAAGATTTCATCTTGTAGCATGGTGAGACAACTTTTGGCATTATGAAACGGGGACTTACTTTTCAATACCTCTGTATATCATGATATACGATGTTATATGTAACTGGCACCCTACGGTGCCATTAATTAAACGAAGAGAGGAATCCTTATATTTGATCCACGTTGTGTTGTGTGTTTACAGAACTTCTAGCGGCCATTCATGCGGACCACGTCTACCCAGCAAATCTCCCAGGAAAAAGGGTGATTCGAACATTCCCGAACAACAAAAGCAAAAATGTGAAGGAGTACTATCTTACAAAAAATCAAATCTACAATATTCTCCTAAATATCAATAACTGGTAAGATTTCATCTTGTAGCGTGGTGAGATATCTTTCTGCATTCATGGTAACGGGGACTTACTTTTCAAAACCCTTGTATATAATGATATACGATGTAACTGGCACCCTACGGCCCCAGTAATTAAACGAAGAGAGGATCCTATATTTGAGCCACGTTGTGTTGTGTTTAAGGACTTCTAGCCGACCATTCATGCGGACCCCGTCTACCCAGCAATCCTCCAGGAAAAGGGTGATTCGGCCATTTGGCATCTTGTAGCATGGTGAGATAATTTTTGGCATTCATGGAAACGGTGACTTACTTTTCAATACTCTTGTATATAATGATATAAGATATAACTGGCACCCCACGACCCCAGTAATTAAACGAAGGTAATAAAAGTTCTCTACTTTTATTACTTTGATTTAATTATATGTCATATATTATTTGAACCACGTTGTGTTGTGTGTTTCAAGACTTCTAGCCCGCCATTCATGCGGACCACGTCTACCCAGCAATCTCCCAGGAAAAGGTTGATTCGACCATTCCCGAACAACAAAAGCAAAATGTGGAGGTGTACCTTCTTACATAAAAATAAAGTCTTCAATATTCTCCCAAATATTAATAACTGGTAAGATTACATCTTGCAGCATGGTGAGATGACTTTTGGCATTCATGGTAACGGGGACTTACTTTTCAATACCCTTGTATATAATGATATACGATATAACTAGCACACCACGGCCCCAGTAATTAAATGTATGTAATAAGAGAAGAGAGGATCCTATATTTGAGCCACTTTGTGTTTTGTATTTCAGGACTTCTAGCCGGCCATTCATGCGGACCACGTCTGCCAAGCAATCTCCCAGGAAAGGGGTGATTCGAACATTCCCGAACAAGAAAAGCAAAATGTGGAGGAGTACTATCTTACATAAAAATAAAGTCTTCAATATTGTCCAAAATATTAATAACTGTTAAGATTTCATCTTGCAGCATGGTGAGATATCTTTTAGCATTCATGATAATAGGGACTTACTTTTCAATACCCCTGTATATAATGATATACGATATAACTGGCACCCCACGGCCTCGGTAATTAAACGAACGTAATAAAACAAGAGAAGGTCCTATATTTGAGCCACGTTGTGTTTTGTGTTTCAGAACTTCTAGCCGGCCATTCATGCGGACCACGTCTACCCAGAAATCTCCCAGGAAAAAGGGTGATTCGGCCATTCCAAATGTGGAGGAGTACTATCTTACATAAAAATCAAGTCTTCAATATTGTCCAAAATATTAATAACTGGTCAGATTTCATCTTGTAGCATAGTGAGATATCTTTCAGCATTCATGGTAACGGGGAATTACTTTTCAATACCCCTGTATATAATGATATACGATATAACTGGCACCCCACAGCCTCAGTAATTAAACGAATCTAATAAAACAAGAGAAGGTCCTATATTTGAGCCACGTTCTGTTGTGTGTTTCCCCTCACCAATCAGACGTTCACCATTACTGAAAGAGAAGTTGTCGGATAATTTACTGCAACAGGATGTATGAAGATCTATCCGGGTTAGGATTAGCAGTCAAGTGATATTTCCTCTTGTCAAGAGAACAGTCCAGAAGACCCACTACCTGTATCCTCCACCCCAGGGCCACTGAAGGTAATAAAGTTTCTACAATTTTTTCAGGACTTTTAGTCATGAGATCAAAACGATCACTGATCACGCAAGCCGATCACCAGACAATTCAACAATTAGTTTTAATGCTGAGATCGTTTCTCGTTGTATTTTCAATACAAGTATAAACACAAACAAAGTCACCTTGTATATATATATATATATATATATATATATATATATATTATATATATGCACAAATATGTATACATACATATAGATATTTATATGCATATATTTTTACATATACATACATATACGTATATAAACGTAAATCTAGATATAAATATACTTATATACACACATATATATAATGCATATATACATACACATATATACACATTATATTTATATACATATATACATACACATATAACACATATATGTATAATATATGTGTTGTGTGTATATATATGTAATATATATATGCACAAAATATGTATAGATACATATATATATATATTATACATATAAAATATATATAAAACATATATATGCATATATTTTTACATATATATACATACATATATCAATACATACTATACGTATAAAACGTAAATCTAGATAAAAATATACTTATATACACACATATATATACATATACATATATACACACACATATATATATGTATACATATATACATACACATATACACACATATACATGTATATATATAGATATATACGCACATATATATGTATATATACAGACATATATATTTCTATACAAATATATATATATATATATTTGCACATGAATATACACTTATATTTATACACACATATGCATGCAGACACATAAATATGTGCATATATATATACACGCTCATACATATACTCACACATATATTTATTGTGTTGGTCTGAAGATCCCCTTGGCGAGAAACTGTCACTAACCAAGCCCATTGATTCAATGTCCACGCTACCTTAACTTACACACATACACACACTCTTTCTTTCTCTCTCTCTCTCTCTCTCTCTCTCTCTCTCTCTCTCTCACGCACACACACACACACACCACCACACTAGTATGATTATATTATATATTATATATTATATATATATATATATAATAAGTAAGATGAAAGAATACGTACGTTTGAATATAATAGTCATTGTAATACATATCTATACATACATATATATATTATACATATAAATATATATAAATACATATATATGCATATATTTTTACATATATATACATACATGTATATATACATATACATACATATACGTATATAAACGTAAATCTAGATATAAATATACTTATATACAGACCTGTGTATATTCATGTGTAAATATACATATATACATACAAATATTTACGCATAACATGTATATATAGAGATAAAACGCACATATATATATATATGTACAGACATTACATATACAAATGTATATATATATATATTTACACATGAATATACACTTATATCTATACATACATATACCCACAGACACATAAATATACTCACACATATATTTATTGTGTTGGTCTGAAGATCCCCTTGGCGAGAACTGTAAGTAGCCAAGCGCCATATATATATATATATATATATATATATATATATATATATATATATATATATATATTGTGTGTGTGTGTGTGTGTGTGTATATGTATATATAAGTAAAGACATAAAAGAATACGTAGGTTTGAATATAATAGTCATTGTAAGGAAATAAAGGATGAATTATTAACATTTCTATACGACCCTTTACAATTCAATTCAACAAGGGAAGGGCGCCTTTATTTGATTTTATTTAATGATTAACACCGTTTGATGCAACAATGTATTTGTTAGACGAACAGGTTATCGAATGATTAAAAACAACAACAACACCGGCTATAAATTGATGGATGCCCAAGCAGTGCAACGAGTTTATTCATTCGGCTATCCTAAAGATGAAAGACTAGTTAAAATTTAAATAACAGTTGATAAACTTTTTTTGTTTACAGGGAGAATAGAAAAAGGCGTGTATCTCTGCACTCAATAATACGCATAAATAAGCTATTCTGTCAGTTCTTCTATTAAATTATTAAATTAAAGATACCAGGATTTTATTATTTCTAAGGGACATTTTATTATCTCTATTGGGACATTATACAAACAAAAAAATATTAGGAATTATTTATGGTACTAATGCACAATAGCACGCAAGAGATAATATCACTAGATTAGGACCGGTTTAGTTCAGTCGGTTTGATATTGGCCTTCGCCAACTCAGCATATGAGTAGTACAGGAATCTGTGTAATAAAGTGAGGGAGCTGTTGGTAGGTGTGGCGCTCCACCCAAGACGCAAAAATAGCACGCAAGAGATAATATCAGTATATTAGGACCGGTTTAGTTCAGTCGGTAGAGCTTCCGACTAGGAGCCACAAGGTTACTGGTTCGATATCAACCCTCGCTAACTCAGCGTATGAGTAGTACAGGGATCTGTGTAATAAAGTGAGAGACCTGTTGGTAGGTGTGGCACTCCACCCCAGACGCAAAAACAATCTCTTTGGTCTGGTGCTAGTGAAAAGGGGACAGATTTCCTCGCTGTCTGGCTGATACCGACTTTAGGCCACCCCAACCACTTTACTTTTTTACGTATAAAAAGCATTACAATTTTTCTTAATTTTTTAATTGAGGCATAATAATTTGGATTATTTGAATTATTCGGACTTTTCTCATCTGTAGCCGAAACTCTATTACTACTCAAGTCACAATTCCCTTAGTTATTTACGCTACATTCTTCATGATTTTATTTTTTTTAAACCTCAATTATTAATAAAATTGTTAAACATTATTAATACTGTTGACCATATCTACACATTAATAACATGCAATTATATTTATATATACAACAAAATAGCGGTTTACAGTGTGAATGGGAAGACTAATTTGCATATTGATATTTAAAATTTGATTTTAATAAATATATGCTTAGTATTATTGATTTCTAATTGTTTGGTTTTATTTTAATGAATATAAACAAAAATCTCTTCAATAAATCTTAAATGAAATCCATTAACAAGAAGAAATAACTGTCATTTTATTCTTTACTTCCTATTTTAACTAAATACTTAAATTAGAAAAAATAACAATGAAAGACGAGAGTGATGGAAGAATAAGTTTCAGTAGTTCTATTTTTCGATTATACTCCCTCTGTTTCAAATCTTTTTATCTGCATTCTTATTTAGTTTCATTAGCCCTTCTGATTTAATACAATATCTTATTACATTAAAACTTAAATACTTGCACCCGGAGGGTGCATATATTTGCTAGTATATTTAATTTGTCGTTAATTGTTTTATTTCCGTAGTTTCCTCCGGACATACATACACACAATTGCTCTTTATGTATGTATAGATGAAACGATATAGGAAAAATACATCGCTATCAATGTCTGTGAGTGGATTAGTGTGTGTGTGTATGTGTGTGTGTGTGTGTGAGAGAGAGAGAGAGAAAGAGGGAGAGAGAGATTGTGTGTGTGTGTGTTTCTGTGTGTGTACGGGTGTGGAGGGGGAAAACGGGGAGAATTTGTCAGAAGTAATTGAGTGAATGATATTTTCACGCGATATGAACAATCTTTATAATTGAAGCTGACAATTCCTACCTCCAACTTCCTGCAAGATGTGCAAACTGTAAATTGCATTGAAGCACATAGTCAGCATTTCAGTCCGTGATGTATTCAA
>CM042182.1:30356496-30361496 GCA_023376005.1 Doryteuthis pealeii | reverse complement strand
CAATACTATCTGTCGTCTTTTTTTTCTGATACCGTGTTTCCCCGAAAATAAGACCTACCTGCAAAATAACACCTGTCGTGATTTTTCGGGATGATTTTAACTTAAACCTTTCCCTTGAAAATAAGCCCTAGTTGTGAGCGGCAGACAGACGAAAGAAATAAGTATTCTTCACAATCACAGCATGCGACGCAAACACTCGACATTACCCGAAAATAAGCCCTAGTGTTATATTTCGAAGTGAAAATAAGTGCACATTTCGAAGTGCACAAATACTTTCATAGAGAACAAAAAAGAAAGATTTGATCTCAGGCGTAACGCCTTAAACATAGAAAGATAGAGGAGGAATTAAAATTTGATCCCAGTCATAACGCATCGTTTTTGTACACAGAAAGCCGAAGAACTAAAATTTGGTCTTACTTTGGTTTGGTTTGTTTTGTTTTACGGCATATCAACCTCGGTGGGTCATTTAATGCCGACAAAGTTGTGAAATAAATTCATTCTTAATGCATAATACAATGTTGTTCATAAACTCGTGTTTTTCTATTTAACCCATAGATGGGACCCTAACAGGTACTACCACTCCGGTTGAGAGTGGACCAGGGAGCAATGATGATGAAGGAGTGCTCCACATTCCCCAAACCGCCAGAACTGGAACCTCACCATCAGATCGAGTTTAACGTCATTCCCAGGACATGTAGACCCTCAGTCACCGCCTTCTAGCACCCATATGAGAAAAAGGGGTTGGGGCTTGCCATAAGGGCAATAGGGTTGGAAAAATCATATAGGTGGTAGGGCTTGACGTGAGCAGCCGATTGATCGGAGGGGGCCTCTCCGACCGCCTGTCTAGCCTAAGTAAGGGTCTAAGTGGAGTGTTGCAGGTCATGAACTGCTCATCCACCTGGGCTCTATCCTTCAGCATCACGGGTCGCCACCCACGGCCAACAGGTGGCCCCATTGGGGATAGTCTTACCCCTCTGCCGAGGTGCAGTCGGTGCATTCAAACACCTCAGCCGACAGGGCGGAATTTGGTCTTAAGTATATCGCACAGATACTACACTGATCACAGGGAACTCAAGAACTAAATGTGATCGAATATCCTGATCATAGATAGATAATAGAGGGACCGAAATGTGATCTTAAGGCGCATGAAATCCATACAATCTGTTATAAAACCTCCGCTGCTAAGAGGCTATATCATATCAAAGGAAAGGCAAGGGGATACAACCCGTAAATTAAATCGTGAGCTGGAGTCCTAGAAGGGGTGATGCTGAATTTCAGTACCTGTCCAACAACTTCTGCGCCACTGCATTGTTCTATCTTTTTTTTTTTTTTTTTTTTTGTTTTTTGGGGGTAGGGTGCTTCTCTCCTTTGTACCAGCACGGCAATGTGGAGCTTGCTGCTTAGACGGCAGCTCATCTTCCGTAAAACCCACCCAGGTTCACTTTTAGGGTTGAGCACTCTGGGGGGGGGGGCTGATGACCGCCAACTAAAAGCGTAACACGCAACGCTTTCCTATATAAGGGATGGAGCAGTCTATGACGGCATTTACATACAAAGCGATATGTGTATTAAAAACAGTTAAAATCCCTTTGCAATTCTGTAGGTGATGATGGCGGTTAAGGTGACGGACTGACACTGAACCGAATCGGATTTCAATCCCGGCTGTAGGTAGCTTACAAATGTCTAGTCACACTGAAGAGACTTGATAAGTCCGAAACACTTGTCTGTGAAGGACTATATATATATATATATAATATATAATAACTGTAATATAGGGTGATAAAAAAACAGAACTTTATTTTGAAAGTTAGGTCTGTTTTTTTGGGTCACCCTGTATATATATAATAAATATATATATATTATATATATATATATATTATATATATATAGCTCTGTGGCATGCATATATATATATATAATTATATATATATATATACAGGGTGACAAAAAAAACCTGACTTTCAAATGAAAGTCTGTTTTTTATCACCCTGTACATACATATATATATATATATATAATATATATATATTATTATATATATACTATATATACAACCCCCATGCAATGAGGTTTCCACTTTTTTTTAACACTACGCTATCGTTCTCTAGACAGCGGAAATGGATGGAAAATATGATTTATATAGTATATATTATATATATATATATATATATATTATATATATATATATATATATTGTATAAATTAATAATTATATATATAGAATGAAGTATCCTTAATGACATCAACATTATGAATTACTATCGTTATTCTTCTTTGATTGGTTTATTTATTGATTGATTTTAACGGAATGTCAATACATCAAAAGATATTTTACCCATAGCTAGGGGGTGGCAGCTGAAATTATTTCCTGCGTTTTCAAAAAGAATTTGTGCGGTATGAAACATTAACAGCTTCAACCAGAATTTACGACCATTAACCGTTAAATCGAACGGGTCACGCTGACCTGTTTAACTCTCTTGTGCATTAAACTGACGTGCAAATGAATTTTAATTGAATTACCAAATTTTTATTTTTCAATATATATATATATATATATATATATATATATATTATATATATGCATACACACAAACACATACACACACACACATACACACATATATATATATACACGCACATACATATGACGACCGCCAACTAAACTTAAAAAGGCAACGCTCTTCTAAAAAAAAGGGATGGAGCACTCTGTGGTGGCCTTTACATATACACAAATGTGTGTATTTATCAGTTAAAATCCCCCTTCCACTTTGTAGGTGACAGCCAAGTGGATTAGCAGCCTGACCGATGATGAATCGATCAGGTTTCAATCTCGGCTGGCGGTAGCTTGCAAATGTTTAGCCACACTGAAGAAATGTGATATGTTGAAACACGGTGTCTGTGGATGACTATATATATATATATATATATATATATATATATATATATATATATATATATATATATATAAATAAATATATATATATATATATATATATATATATATATATAGAATGAATATAGAATAAATGAGAAAAGTATTGGCATAAAAAGGTGCTCAATGCTAATAAAGCAGAGCAGATTTATAATCAATAGTAATGGTATTATGGATGATTCACATAAACGTTAAACAAGCCTCAGTTTAAAAAAGCAAAAACGAATTTTAACATTATAACTTCCCATCGCGTGAAAACGCTTCATGTTTATATAAACGCTAAAAAACTATCTCAACAATTTGACTCATCTGAAGATTGCATAAGCATAAAACTTAAAGTTATAAGTTTACCATCCATAATACCATTACTATATATATATATATATATATATTATATATATTATAATATATATATTATATATATATCGGAGGAATATGTGCATAATTGAAGTCGTAACTAATTTTGAAAATTAATTAGTTAATAATTAATGAATTTTAGGCGGGCATATATGTTCAAATGTAAGGAAATGTCAATCCCTGTCGGCTTAAAGCCATATAAAAATACACATTTGTTTTGAATACTTAACCTCATAATATAATATATATATAATATATATATATATTATTATATATATATATAATGTGTGTGTGTGTGTGTGGTGTGTGTGTGGTGTGTGTGAGAGAGAGAGTTGAAAGATAAATGGAAAGAAAATGTAATGAATAATATCCTGCCCCGTAGAGACCGCTTTATTGTTTCTCAAATTTTATGTTTCCTCTATTATCATTTTATCTTATCTTATATTTAAAATTATACTAATTAGGATACTATGTATACAAGGGCAAACTCTTGATCGAAACAAGTGTCGGCATTTCAATAAATATATTTTTTAACCATACAACATTTTTCTTTCCATTTATCTTTCAACATAATTGTCGATTAATTACATTTTTCTCATATATATATAATATATATATATATATATATATATATATTATATATGAGAAGTAAATACACAAACGATGTGTTTTGATATGGCTTTTTTAGCCGACAATTTTTGGGAGAATAATGTGCTTAATTGAAGTCATATCTAATTTTGAAAGTTAATTAATTAATAATTAATTAATTAGGCGGGAATACCTATTCAAATGACAGTCTTCAAGCTGACAGTCAGGGTTTGAATCACGCACAAAAGCGGTCTTCTATCTATAGCTCTGCTGATGAGGCCTAATAGCGCGAAATTGTACATACAGAGATTGATTTTTCTTGATTTGTTTAGCCTTACATTTGAATAAGTATTCCGCTAATTAATTAATTATTAATTAATTAACTTTCAATTAGTATTAATTAATTAACTTTCAAAATTAGGTAACGACTTCAATTAAGCACATATTCTCCAATATATATATTATATATATATATATATATATTATTATATATATATATATATATAATATACCAAGCGTGTTGGTAGATCCTTGCGGAGAGAAAAAACCAGCGAAAGTTTGATGTAAAATATACTACCAAACATCAACCAGGAGAAAAAAAATTTTGAAAAAAGAAAGGACCAGATATTCGTACCGAAAAAATATAATCTATTGGTAGCAGTTTTGGCCAAAAGAAAAAAACAATTTATATGTATATATATGTATATAAGATATATATATATTCATATAACCGCTAGGAAGAGCTAATATGTTAAAAAGTGCTCGATACCTAAGTAGAGCCAAGTAATAAAGATAATCTAATGAGTCAGACACGAACCTACTATTAGTTTCGCATAAAGCTCTTCAGGCTAAAGTCAGACTTTAGCCCTGAAGAGCTTTATGGGCGAACTAATAAGTAGGTTCGTCTGACTCATTAGATTTATCTTTATATATATATATATATATATATATATATATATATAGTGGCGCACATCGTAGAAATGATATGGCGACTCGAATTCAAGTCTGATACAAGGCAACTTTTTATTTCATATAGCCCTAGTTGACTAGAAAAGGCATGAATACAGATATTTTCCTTCCTGCTATGGCTAAATAGTAGGGAAACATGTGGAATTTAACCTAG
>CM042182.1:30331496-30351496 GCA_023376005.1 Doryteuthis pealeii | reverse complement strand
TTTACCCAACCCGTTCACCACTGGTAAGACCTGACACAAGGTCACAAGTACGGGACCTTCAGAGACGATCTTAAGTGCATTAATGGTTAGCTATCTAGCAAATCATGGGTAAATATTATATGTTTTCAAGTAATTATTTCTATTTCGCCATTTTTTGCACACAGATACATGATTTCAAATAACTAATAATAATAATCATTAGTGAGCAAATATATTGAGCTCAACAGTTTGGCAGCATTTTTGTTTTTGTACAGGTTTTGTTGAACTCGACGGACAATTCTTGTCTGACTAGTTTCTTTTCTATCCTTTCTAATTGTGTGGCCATCTTTTTTATATCAGGATGAAATTGGTGTATGAATCCACCTAAGGTTGTAACACGAGTACTTTTTGCTCTACCTAGTGCCATCATCAGGTGTGAACAGGTGAGATGTTTCCATTGTTTTTTTAACCAAACAGTAGCAGTAAGAATAAGTAGGAGGAGGGGCTGTCAAGTTTAGAAGAATGTTATGGGGATTGGTGGGAGGAGAATTCGCCATTTTTGCGCACAGATATATGGTTTCAAATAACTAATAATAATAATAATCTTTAGTGAGCAAATATATTGAGCTCGGCAGTAAGTAATTTGTTTTATTGGGTCGTTATCCACAACACCACTACGGGTAGTCCTTTCTAAATCGACAAGAATCTGATTTGTGTAAATATTTAAGCAACCCGTTCGCCACGGGTAGAATATGACACAAAGTCACAAGTACCGGGCTTCTAGAGACGATCTCACATGGAATAACGATTCGCTATCTAGCAAAGCAGAACACTGAGTGAATATGATTCTCACTGGGTACTCTATATTTCTGTCCTTATACCAAAGAAAAATAAACTTTGTTGTTGACTTTAGGGTATCTCACCTTGTTTAATGGTTAACAAGAAAGGAAACCAGGACATTGTGAGTTGGATTCTCACTGGGTGCACTATTATTTTGGCCTTGTGCCAAACTAAACTAATCTTTGTAAATATCTTCAGAGTCCTACACCTGGTGTAATGGTTGGGCAGACTATTCAAGCAGGGCATTCTAGTGTGTGAGATTCTCACTGGGTACTCCATATTTCTACTCAGAATTGAGCTCAGCAGTAATTGATCTGTACGTTTGGCTCGTTAATCATAACACACACGGGTATCCCTTTCTAACCCGACAAGATTCTGGTTTGTGTAGGTATTTACCCAACCCGTTCGCCACGGGTAGGATATAACACAAAGTCACCATTACGGGGCCTCCAGCGACGATCTTAAGTGCATTAATGGTTATCTATCTAGCAAAGGAGGACATTGTGAGTGAATTGGATTAGCACTGGGTACTCCATATTTCTGTCCTTGTGCCAAACTAAACTAATCTTTGTAAATAACTTCAGAGTCCTACACCTGGCGTAATGGTTGGGCAGGCTAGTCAAGCAGGGCATTCTAGTGAGTGAGATTCTCACTGCGTACTCCATATTTCTACTCAGAATTGAGTTCGGCAGTAATTGATCTGTATATGTGTCTCGTTAATCTATGGGTACCCACTATGGGTATCCCTTTCTAACGCGACAAGATTCTAGTTTGTGTAGGTATTTACCCAACCCGTTCGCCACGGGTAGGATATGACACAAAGTCACAAGTACGGGGCCTCCAGCGACGATCTCAAGTAGATTAATGGTTAGCTATCTTGCAAAGCATGACATTGTGAGTGAATTGGATTAGCACTGGGTACGCTATATTTCTGTCCTTGTGCCAAGGAAAACTAAGCCTTGTTATTGAATTCAGGGTCCTTCTCCTTGGGTAATGGTTAGGGAGCTAGGTAACTAAGACATTGAGAGGGGGTTGGATTCTCTCTGGGTTCACCACATTTCTGATCTTGTACCAAACACAAAAAAGCTTTGTGAATTACTTTAGGGCATTACTAGAGTTGGATTCTCACTGGGTACTCCATATTTGTGGCCTTGAGTCAAACTAAGCTAAACGTAAATGATTTTTTGAGTGAAATAGATTTTCACAGGATACTCAATATTTCTGGCCTTTTGTCAGACTAAACAAATCTTTGTTATTGACTTTAGGGCCCTTCACCTTAATCTATGGGTACCCATTATGTGTATCCCTTTCTAACTCGACAAGATTCTGGTTTGTGTAGGTATTTACCCAACCCGTTCGCCACGGGTAGGATATGACACAAAGTCACAAGTACCGGGCTTCTTGAGATGATCTCACGTAGATTAATGGTTAGCCTCTTGCAAAGCATGACATCGTGAGTGAATTGGATTAGCACTGGGTACGCTATATTTCTGTCCTTGTGCCAAAGAAAACTAAGCCTTGTTATTGAATCCAGGGTCCTTCTCCTTGGGTAATAGTTAGGGAGCTAGGTAACCAGGACATTGAGAGTGGGTTGGATTTCTCTCTGGGTTCACCACATTTCTGATCTTGTACCAAACAAAACAAAGCTTTGTAAATGACTTTAGGGCATTACTAGAGAGCTGGATTCTCACTGAGTACTCCATATTTGTGACCATGTGTCAAACTAAGCTAAACTTAAATGATTTTTTGAGTGAAATGGATTCTCTCTGGGTACTCAATATTTCTGGCCTTTTGTCAAACTAAACAAATCTTTGTTATTGACTTTAGGGCTCTTCACCTTGTGTAATAGTTAGCGATCTAGCAAAGCAGAACAACATTGAGAGTAAGTTGGATTCTCACTGGGTGCAATATATATATATATATATCTTCTTGTACCAAACAAAACAGAGCTTTGTAAATGATTTAGGGCATTACTGGAGAACTGGATTCTCACTGGGTACTCCATATTTGTGGCATTGTGCCAAACTAAGCTAAGCTTCTCAAATGATTTTTAGGACCTTTACCTGGTGTAATTTAGATTACTTTACACTCACTGTAAATGGCTTTAAATGACTTTAGATTCTTTAACCTAGTGTAATGTAAGCGATATAGCAAAGTATAGTTGTGAGTTAGATTCTCACTGGGTACTCCATATTTCTGGCGTGGTTCCAAACTAAACTTAACATTACTCATAACATTCTACTATTAATTACTAGTGTGACTGACTACTAAAGTTATGTTATCACTTTGTTTATATACACTACTCATCGTAGTGTTAAAGAGAAGAAGAAGAAGAAGAAGAAGAAGAAGAAGAAGAAGAAGAAGAAGAAGAAGAAGAAGAAGAAAAGGGTCAATGTCAAGAAGAAGAAGGTCAAGAAAAAGAAAAAGAAGAAAAAGGTCAAGAAGAAGAAGAAGAAGGTCAAGAAGAAGAAGAAGAAGGTCAAGAAGAAGAAGAAGAAGAAGGAGGTCAAGAAGAAGAGAAGGTCAAGAAGAAGAAGAAGAAGAAGAAGGAGGTCAAGAAGAAGAAGAAGAAGAAGAAGAAGAAGAAGAGAAGAAGAAGAAGAAGAAGAAGAAGAAAGAAGAAGAAGAAGAAGAAGAAGAAGAAGAAGAAGAAGAAGAAGAAGAAGAAGAAGAAGGTCAATGTCAAGAAGAAGAAGGTCAAGGTCAAGAAAAAGAAGAAAAAGGTCAGAAGAAGAAGAAGAAGAAGAAGAAGAAGAAGAAGAAGAAGGTCAAGAAGAAGAAGAAGAAGAAGGTCAGAAGAAGAGAAGAAGGTCAAGAAGAAGAAGAAGAAGAAGAAGAAGAAGAAGGTCAAGAAGAAGAAAGAAGAAGAAAGAAGAAGAAGAAGAAGAAGAAGGTCAAGAAGAAGAAGAAGAAGAAGAAGAAGAAGAAGAAGAAGAAGAAGAGAAGAAGAAGAAGGTCAAGAAGAAGAAGAAGAAGAAGAAGAAGAAGAAGGTCAAGAAGAAGAAGAAGAAGAAGAAGAAGAAGAAGAAGAAGAAGAAGAAGAAGAAGGAAGAAGAGAAGAAGAAGAAAGAAGAAAAGAAATATGAAAGATGAGAAAAGAAAATGTCAAGAAAAATAAGAAGAAAACCTTAAGAAGAAATATCGAAGACGAAGAAGCAGTGAAATTAATACAGAATAAAAAGGGAGAAAAAAAAGAAAAATCACGAAGAAGAGAAATAAGAAGAATACGAAAGAAGAAAAATGAAAAAAAAACGACAAGAAGAAGACGAAATAAGAAAAATTGAAAAATTCAAAAGGAAGAAGAAGAAATATGGAAGAATAAAAAAAAAAAAGAAAAACAACAATCTGAAGAAGAAATGAAATTGACATCGATGAAGAAGAAAATGAGAAAAGTTTATGGCTTTTGTTTTTAATCTTATCGAAAAGAAAATCCACGTTTAAAACTGGACAGAAATTATCAAAATTTACAAATAAGCAAATTTAAACCATTTTCTTTTCTATCCAAAAATATGATGAGCAGAACAGAGAGGATTTTAAATTTTAGTCCAAACATTTTAAGGAAGGAACTATTCGATTAAGATCAGAAAAGTATTGTACATTTCTTGGTTTTAGTGAAACAAGAGTAAATGCATAACTTGGTGATCAGTTAATGTATTGGTTAGCGAGCTAGGTAACCAGGACATTATAACTGAGCTGGTCTATCACTGGGAACTCCATATTTCTAGCCTTGTTCCAAATTAAACTGCAGTGTTTCGACCTGTTTCAATAGATACAGTACTCATCATAAGGTTGAAGAAGAAGAAGAAGAAGAAGAAGAAGAAGAAGGTCAAGAAGAAGAAGAAGGTCAAGAAGAAGAAGAAGAAGAAGAAGAAGAAGAAGAAGAAGAAGAAGAAGAAGAAGAAGAAGAAGAAGAAGAAAATACGGATTATGAAAAAAATAAGAAGGGGAAAAATGAAGAAGAAGAAGAAGAAGAAGAAGAAGAAGAAGAAGAAGAAGAAATATGGATTATAAAAAATAAAGAAGGGAAAATGAAGAAGAGGTAGAAGAAATACGGATTATAAAAATAAAGAAGGAGAAAAGGAAAAGAAGAAGAAGAAGAAGAAGAAGAAGAAGAAGAAGAAGAAGAAGAAGAAGAAGAAGATAAAAGAATAAAGTCAAGAAAAGAAATATGAAAATGAAAAAGAAAATGTCAAGAAAAATAGAAGAAATTAGAATAAAACCTTATGAAGAAATATCGAAGACGAAGAAGCAGTAAAATTATACAGAATAAAGGGAGAAAGAAAAAAGAAAATCACGAAGAAGAGAAATAAGAGAAATACGAACGAAGAAAATGAAAAAAAAAACGGCAAGAAGAAGACGAAATAAGAAAAATAGAAAAATTCAAAAGGAAGAAGAAAAATATGGAAGAAGAAAAAAAAGAAAAAGTCAACAACAACAAGAATCTGAAGGAGAAATGAATCTGACATTGATGAAGAAGAAAACGAGAAAAGTTTATGGCTTTTGTTTTTAATCTTATCGAAAAAAATATCCACGTTTAAAACTGGAGAGAAATGATCAAAATTTACAAATAAGCAAATTTAAACCATTTTCTTTTCTATCCAAAAATATGATGAGCAGAACAGAGAGGATTTTAAATTTTAGTCCAAACATTTTAAAGAAGGAACTATTCGATTAAGATCAGAAAAAATTTGTACATTTCTTGGTTTTAGTGAAACAAGAGTAAATGCATAACTTGATGACCAGTTCAACATAAATTACTTTACAGTAACTAGTAAATATATGCACCTCCGGGTGCAAGTATTTAAGTTTTAATATAATAAAATATCATATTAAATTAGAAAGGTCAATGAAACTGAATAAAAATGCAGATAACATGATTTGGAACAGAGGGGGTATGATTAAAAATAGAACAACTTTGAAACTAACTCTTCCATCATTTTCAATTACTCCTATTCCTAATTTAACTATTTAGTTAAAATAGGAAGTAAAGAATAATATTACAGTTATTTCTTTTTGTTAATGGATTTCTTTTAAGATTTATTGAAGAGAATTTTGCTCATATTCAATAAGATAAAACTAAACAATTAGAAATCAATAATATTAAGCACATATTTATTAAAATCAATTTTTTTAAAGATCAATATGCAAATTAGCCTTCCCGTTCACACTGTAAACCGCTATTTTGTTGTATATATAAATATAATTGCATGTTATTTGTATGTAGATATGGTCAACAGTCTTAATGATGTAAAACAATTTTATTAATAATTGAGGTTTAAATAAAAATAAAATCATGGAGAATATGATGTAAATAACAATGGGAATTGTGACTTGTATAGTAATATAATTTCCGTTACAGACAGAAAAATATACAATCTTCATTATAATAATAAGATATGTATTGGTTAGCAAGCTAGGTAACCAGGACATTTGTGATTGAGCTGGTCTATCACTGGGAACTCCATATTTCTAGCCTTGTGCCAAACTAAACTGCAGTGTTTCGACCTGTTTCAATAGATCTTTATCAGGGCTCGTAATTTCTAACATCCAAAGAACGCTAGTTTTTCATTCAACATGTTTTATCAGTTAAAACTCCGCTTCTTACTGGGGCCTAATGACGGTCGAATGTTTTAAAAATCAGACTGATGAAAAGTTATTCAGTATTCTTTCTCATCTAGAAGGAGTTGCTAAGTCTAGCCTCACTGAAGAGACGTGAAATGTTGAAACACGATGTCTGTAGATGACTATATATATATATATATATATATATATATATTATATATATATATATATATAATATACAATGCGTGTTGGTAAATCCTCGCGGTGAGAAAAATTCCAGCAAACAGTTTGATTGTAAAAATATACTACCAAACATCAACCGGGGAGAAAAAAGTTTTTGAAAAAAAGAAAAGACCAAGATAGTCGTACCAACAAAAAATAATGTATTGGTACAGTATCTGGCCAAAAGAAAAAACAATTTATATGTATATAAGATATATATATATATCCATATAACCGCTAGGAGGATAGCTAATAAGTAAAAAGTGCTTAATACCTAAGTAGAGCAAATAATAAAGATAAATCTAATGAGTCAAACGAATCTACTATTAGTTTCGCTTAATGCTCTTCAGGGCTAAGATCTGACTCATATATATATATATATATATATATATATATATTATATATATATATATATATATAATCTCTCTGGTGTTGCGTACGTGAAGAACGGCTAATTTTATGGAGGCACCAATAAGACCCTAAAGGATGGGTTTCGTGTATTAGATTCTAAAAAATGGCAATAAATTTCAAGTTTTTAGCCGATGGTCTCATTGATCAACGAATTGTTTGGCCGAGAGGCGTGTCAGTTGCCGGTTGTTATTTATGAGCTGGCGAAGTTTTTCCACAGGACAGTTTCTGTCTGTTTCAAACAATCAAAGATTTTCATAAAAAGACAAAAAGAAGAAGAAAATTTAAATAAAGAAGAAGAAGAAGAAGAAGAAGAAGAAGAAGAAGAAGAAGAAGAAGAAGAAGACGTATTACGGATTTTTAAAAAATAAAGGAGAAAATTTAAATAAATAAAGAAGAAGAAGAAGAAGAAGAGAAGAGAAGAAGAAGAAGAAGAGAAATACATATTATAAAAAAAAAAAGAAGAAAAATTGAAATGAAGAAGAAGAAGAAGAAGAAGAAGAAGAAGAAAGAAGAAGACGTATTACGGATTTTTTTAAATAAAGGAGAAAATTTAAATGAAGAGAAGAAGAAGAAGAAGAAGAAGAAGAAGAAGAAGAAGAATTACGGATTTTTAAAAAATAAAGGAGAAAATTTAAATAAATAAGAAGAAGAAGAAGAAGAAGAAGAAGAAGAAGAAGAAGAAGAAGAAGAAGAAGAAGAATTACGGATTTTTAAAAATAAAGGAGAAAATTTAATAAATAAAGAAGAAGAAGAAGAAGAAGAAGAAGAAGAAGAAGAAGAAGAAGAAGAACGTATTACGGATTTTTTAAAAATAAAGGAGAAAATTTAAATAAAGAAGAAGAAGAAGAAGAAGAAGAAGAAGAAGAAGAAGAAGAAGAAGAATACAGATTATAAAAACAAAGAAGAAAAAATTGAAAATGAAGAAGAAGAAGAAGAAGAAGATGATGATGATGATGATGATGATGATGAAATAAATCAAGAAGAAGAAATACGAAAAATGAAAAAAGAAAAAATCAAGAAAAAGAAGAAAAAAAGAGAAAGAAGAAATATAGAAGACGAAGAAGCAGCAAATTACACATGGAAGAAGAAGAAAAAAAGAAAAATCAAGAAGAAGAGAAAGAAGAGGAAATATGAAGAAACGAAAACAAAAAAGAAAACGCCAAGAGGAAGGAGAAATAATACGAACGAAGAAAAATAGAAAAAGTCAAAAGGAAGAAGAAGAAATATAGAAGAAAAATAAAAAAAAATTAACAATAAGAATGTGAAGAAGAAATGAATTTGTCATCGATGAAGAAACAAAATAATGTAAGAAAATCAAAATAAACGGAGAAAAAATAAATGAATAATAATTCCAGTCGACAATACAGAAGAAGAAGAAGAAGAAGAAGAAGAAGAAGAAGAAGAAGAAGAAGAAGAAGAAGAAGAAGAAGAAGAAATACGGATGATAAAAAACAAAGAAGAAAAAATTGAAATGAAGAAGAACAAGAACAAGAACAAGAACAAGAAGAAGAAGAAGAAGAAGAAGAAGAAAAGAACAACACAACAACAAGAAAATACGGATGATAAAAACAAAGAAGAAAAAATTGAAATGAAGAAGAAGAAGAAGAAAAAGAAGAAGAAGAAGAAGAAGAAATATGGAAGAATAAAAAAAAGTCAACAACAAGAATGTGAAGAAGGAATGAATTTGACATCGATGAAGAAAACAAAATGAAGTTAAGAAAATAAAGAAAATCAAAAAACGAAGAAAAAATGAAATGAATAATGTTAATTCCCAGTCGACAATAAAAAAGAAGCCCGTAGAATACAGCGATCCTAACGTCGTATAAACAACAGTCCACTGATTATTTTGATCAGAATTGTAGAATGCACCGAATAAAATAATTGTACAATAGTTCGGCATTTTTTTTTTTATTGTTTTCACTTAATATTAAATAGGAATGGAAAAGATTTCTCAAGTCTTGTAAAAAAGCGACACCTAGTGTCGATGTTAAGAAAGATAGGCTTAATGCTCTCCAGCTGTGTGTGTTAGTTTTATGTGATTCAGAAGGATATATTTGATTCGGGCAATGGAGGTGCGTGAATTTAAGTGAGCGAGTACGTTTCTTTTTTTTTTTTTGTTATTTTTTTTAAGATGAGGAGAAAAAATTAGAGAGGGGGATGATAAATAAGTTATATTAAGTGCAAGATATTTTGTCGACACGCTATTGAACTGAGGTGGCCTAAGAGAAGAGGGAAAAAATGGCGGTGAAAAAATATCGAAGGTAAAATAATTACAGTCACTTAGATAGTGTTTATCCCATCGGGTATTAAGAAAAATGCTATGCATCAAAGTATTTATTTTTTACTGATAATATTCAGAAAGAAGAAGAAGAAGAAGAAGAAGAAGAAGAAGAAGAAGAAGAAGAAGAAGAAGAAGAAGAAGAAAGAAAACACGGATTATGAAAAATAAAGAAGAAGAGAAGAAGAAGAAGAAGAAGAAGAAGAAGAAGAAGAAGAAGAAGAAGAAGAAGAAGAAAAGAAGAAGAAGAAGAAGAAGAAGAAGAAGAAGAAGAAGAAGAAGAAGAAGAAGAAGAAGAAGAAGAAGAAGAAGAAAAACGGATTATGAAAATAAAGAAGAAGAAGAAGAAGAAGAAGAAGAAGAAGAAGAAAGAAGAAGAAAGAAGAAAATACGGATTATGAAAAATAAAGAAGGGGGAAAATGAAATGAAGAAGAAGAAGAAGAAGAAGAAGAAGAAGAAGAAGAAGAAGAAGTATTATAAAAAATTAAGTAGGAGAAAATGAAACGAAGAAGAAGAAGAAGAAGAAGAAGAAGAAGAAGAAGAAGAAGAAGAAGAAGAAGAAGAAGAAGAAATACAGATTATTAAAAATTAAGAAGGAGAAACGTGAAATGAAAAAGAAGAAGAAATACGGATTATAAAATAAGGAAGGAGAAAACTGAAATGAAGAAGAAGAAGAAGAAGAACAACAACAACAACAACAACAACAACAACAGCAGCAGCAGCAGCAGCCGCAAAATATAAATGAATAAATAAATATAATGATAAGGTAAAACGGAATGATAAGCCATTTAATAATCCTAATAGAAAATTCGAAATTCACCAGCACAAGGCCAGAATGTGACATGAATTAATGTTTATTCTAGAGCTTAGCTCAAAATCGACATTTACTGAATTGAACCAAATCTAAAGCACGGTCATAAGTATGGGACACTCAGTGAGAACCGAACTCACTAACAAAGAAGCTGCAAGACGACCTAGACGATGATTAGTTGAAAGTTGACAGTTAATGTTATGCATCACTTTTATTTCAATCTAATGGACTCTCCCGTCGATTTTCATACACACAAGGAACATCCACACAGGGATTTGTTTATAGTGGTGAAGGCTTGTGTTGGACCATCCACACTTTTTGGCACAGTCGATAGGAAAGAATTGGTGCATCAATGGTTGCCACAAACCCAATCAACGACTGATCTCAGGAATTTTGAATTCAGAGTTATCCCTCTCCTAGACTGGTTACCTACCCAAAGCTGAAGGGCCCAGTCTGCCCTACTATTTAACCCATAGCTGGAAGGAGAATATATGGATTCATACCTTTCCCAAGGGTATTAGCGCTATGTGAAATGCCAACAGCTTCGTGTAGGAATTGAACTCGAATCGACGAGCCCATTTTCCACAACTCTAACCACTAGCCCACGCGCCACCATATTATTTATTTCAATAGTGCTATAGTAATAAATATAACAAAGTCATCGGGGTGGCCTAAAGTCGGTAAAAGCCAGATATGGGGAGAGTCTATCCCCTTTTCACTAGTGCTGGGCCAAGAAAATTGTTTTGGCGTTTGAGACAGAGCACTACACCTACCATCAACTGCTCATTTTACCGCACAGATCCCTGTGCTACTCATACACTGAGTTGGCGAGGGCCGGTATTGAACCAGTAACCTTGTGGTTCCTAGTCGGTCGCTATATGATCTTATTCTTTCGACTCGGGCAATGCCTATATATATATATATATATATATATATATATATATATATATATATAAGGGTTGGGGCTTGCCATAAGGGCAAAAGGATTGGGGTAATCATATAGGTGCTAGGGCTTGATCGGAGGGGGCCTCTCCGACCGCCCGTCTAGCCTAAGTAAGGACCAAAGAGGAGTATTGCAATTATGCTGTTCAACCACCTGGGTTATATCCTTAAGCATCACGGGTCGCCACCCACGGCTAACAGGTAGCCCTATTTGGGGGAGTCTTTCTTACCCCTCTGCAGAGGTGCAGTCGGTGTATTCTAACGTCCCATCCGACAGGGCGGTTATGTTTGCTAGTATATATACGGTTTGTCAAGATTGTCGACAGTGGGATGAATATCTCTTTTTTTTTAAGTGTCCGTTATATCCAATAACGTTCTCAGAATTTTGTATCGAGCATTATTCAATTCACGTTGGTAGATTCTTCCTCTTCTCGCAAAGAGATAAATTGTATTATTTAATTATTCATTGATATATCGGCTTTGTGTTGCTAGCTCTTCTTGTTTGAGTGTATGCACTGAATTCACGACTACCAGTTCAATTCCATACATTTAATCAATCTATATATTCATTAGGATACCAGATGTCTCGGGGGACAGTTGAAAATGTCCACCACTGTTTCCAAAAGTGGAAACAACGTCTTCCTCGCTGGGTGTCTTCCCGGGGGAACAGTTCTTTAAAAAAAGACCATAATTGATTCGCAATTAAGATCTTTATAACAATAACTACACAATCAGTCACTTCACTTACAAGACACGAATATTTTATGATCGAATTGATTGATGGATTGATTTTAATGGCATGTTAACTCGTCTTGGGTTATTTCATACCTACGTTCATATTTGACCCACAAAAAGGGCGTCATTAATATTGAATAGTGTTACAGGTGATACACCCTATAAGACTAATGGAATGCGCAGACAGGTTACTATAAGTAACAGGGATAATTGTGGCTTAGCAGTAAGCCAATGCGAGTATGCCAATAACTCTGTTCGTCGGACGTAATTTCCACATCTCTTTATTGTATTTGTCTACTTTCTGTTAATACATTTTTCTACATTTGTTACCCGTCGTTTTGTTCTTATTTGACCCCTTAAACCCTCACAACAAATAGCAAGTTCGATTCTCGCTTGATGCACCACACTTACAGCCTTGTGTCACATCCTCTCCGTGGCGAGCGGGTTGGGTATATACATGGACTCTCTGTGGTGTAATGTGAAGCAAGCTAAACTCGCCTATCCATTACTATTGAATAGCGAGTTTGCTTTTAACTGGATGCCCCATATTTGACCCACAAAAGGGCGTACCATCGTGATGAAATGAACAAAGTCAGTCTCGCAGATCCATTACCATTGAATAGTAAGTTCCATCCTCGCTAGATGCCCCACACTTGCAGCCTTGTGTCACATCCTCTCCGTGGCGAGCGGGTTGGGTAAATACAGGGCCCTACGTTGTGGTGCAATGAGAAGGAAGCTAAACTCGCCTCTCCATTACTACTGAATAGCGAGTTTGCTCTTAACTGGATGTCCATACTAGTGACCTTGTGTCACATCCAACCCGTAGCGAACGAATTAAGTAAAAACAGAGCACCCCTTCGTGGTGCAATGAGAAGCAAGCAAGTGTCGCAGATCCATTACTACTGAATAGGAAGTTCGATCCTCGCTAGATGCTCCATACTAGAGACCGTGTGTCACGTCCTACCCGTGGCGAAAGAGTTAGGTAAATGCAGGGCGTTACATCCTAGTACAATAAGAAGCAAGCTAGTCTCGTAGCTCCAATAAAAAAAAGCATAGCGAGTTAGCTCCTATCTTGATGCCCTATACTAGTGACCATGTGTCACATCCTACCCGTGGCAAACGGGTTGGGTCAGTCACATACGTGGCATCATTTCGTGGTGCAATAAAAAGCAAGCTCAACTCGCATATCCATTACTACTGAATAGCGAGTTCGATTCTCGCTGGATGCCCCATACAAGGGGCCTTGTGTCACATCCTATCCGTAGTGAACGTGTTTGCTTAATACAGGGAGCCCCATCGTGGGGCAATGAGAAGCAAGCTAGACTCGCATATTCATTACTACAGAATAGCTAGTTCGATCCTCGCTGGATGCCCCATACTTGCAACCTTATGCCACATCCTATCCGTAGCAAAGGTTGGGTAAATACAGTGCGTGCCATCGTGGTACAATTAGTAGCAGATAGTCTCGCAGATCAAATACTATTGAATAGCAAATTCGATCCTCGCTGGATGCTCCATACTAGTGACCTTGTGTCACACCCTACCCGTGGCGAAGGGTTAGTTAAATACAGGGCGTCACGTCGTGGCGCATTATAAACACATACCTACCGAATACGAATAATCATTGAATACATCTATTTGACCCATAGATCGGAAATTAACAGTTACTACTAATCTAGAGTGGACCTAGATACTAATAGTAATAGCAAAGGTTTTTCATACTATCCAGGTCATACTACCCAGATAATAATAATAATAATAATAATAATAATAATAATAATAATTCTCTGGGACTTTGAAATTAAAACGGATCACCTTATCCCAGCAAGAAGACCAGACCTAGTGTTGATTAACAAAAAAGAAAGAACTTGTCAACTGGTGGATTTTGCAGTGCCAGCGGATCACAGGGCGAAGTTAAAGGAAAATGAAAAAATTGACAAATATCTGGACCTTGCCAGAGAACTGAAAAAGTTATGGAATATGAAAGTGAAAGTTATACCAATTGTAGTTGGTGCACTTGGAACAGTCCCAAAAGGATTAGAAAAAGGTTTGGAAAGTTTGGATATCAGAGGAAGGATTGAAACCATTCAGAACACTGCACTGCTGCAATCTGCCAGAATACTCAGAAGAGTCCTGGAGACCTGAGGAGACTTGCTGTCACTCAGACTCCAGTGAAAGACCATCAGCTAACACTGATGTGAAAACTCAAAAGGAATAATAATAATAATAATAATAATAATAATAATAATAATAATCTGCGCATAAGCAACACCAAATAATCATGATTATCATTTCTTTCTTTTTTCTTTCTTTCTAATTATATTTTTCTGGATTGCATTAATTAATTAATTAATTAGTTAATAATAATAATAATAATAATAATATAATCGGTGGATAAACAACACTAGATAATCAGGATTATCATTTCTTTCTTTTTTCTTTCTTATTATATTTTTCTGTATTGCGTGTCCTTTTCCTTCCCTTTCTGTCTTTACAATAAAAACCGGATGGTCCATTATTTAGTTGTGGTGACGAAGCTCATAAGAAATAAGAATTCAGCGGATAAGTGACCACAGATAATCAGAATTTACATTTTTGCATTTCATCTTAGACGATTTAGACAGTCCCATTTTTAACCAGAGGGTATGGCAATATGATAACGGTCGTAAAATTAAGGAACACATTCTATCAATATATAGATATTTAAAACATCAAGTACAGATATCTATAGATATATATTTATTCCCAATAAGGAAATTCTGAAATTTGGCATGAAAATTCATCAATGTTTTTCAAACTTTAATTTTCTTTGTTAGATTGTTTGTAATTATCAGTTAATTCTTTAAATTGCTGGTTTTGCGGAATGACAAACATGTGATGTGTGACTTGATTGCGAAAATATCGGGCACCTTGTCTCTTGGATATTCAATCTGCTTTCTATATTTTGGTAATCTCTCTCCCCCCCCCTCCTCTCTCTCTCTCTCTCTCTCTCTCTCTCTCTCTCTCTCTCTCTCTCTCTCTCTCTTATATCCCTATTTGTCTGCTGGCTGTCTCTCTCTCTCTCTCACTCATATCTCTGTCTCCGTCTCTCTCTTTAGATTATTTGGCTATCCATTATTCTTTCAATTTCTTCTTCTTCTTCTTCTTCTTCTTCTTCTTCTTATTATTATTATTATTATTATTATTATTATTATTATTATTATTCTATCTCTCCCCCCTCTCTCTCTCTCACACACATAACACATACACTCTCTCTCTCTCTCTCTCCCTCTCTCTCTCTCTCTCTCTCTCTCTCTCTTTCGCTCTCTTATATCCCTATTTGTCTGCTGTCTGTCTGTCTCTCTCTCTCACTCTGTCTCCGTCTCTCTCTTTAGATTATTTGGCGCCTTGTATTTTGGCTTTCCATTATTCTTTCAATTTCTTCTCTTCTTCTTCTTCTTCTTCTTCTTCTTATTATTATTATTATTATTATTATTATTCTATCTCTCCCCTCTCTCTCTCTCTCTCTCTCTCTCTCTCTCTCTCTCTCTCTCTCTCACTCAATCTTTTGACACCATGTCTCTTGGCTATCTGTTCTTCCTTCTATATTTTGGTAATCTCTATAAATTTCTTCTTCCTCTTCCTCTTCTTCTTCACAGTCTTCTTCTTCTTTCTCCCTTCTCTATCTCTCTCTCTCTATCTCTCTCTCTCTCTCTCTTTCAAAACTGCTTGATGCATCGTCTCTTGAGTATCCATTCTTTTTCTCCATTTTGGCAACCTCTATAAATTCGTTACTCTCTCTTTCTCTCTCTCTCTCTCTCTCTCTCTCTCTCTCTCTCTCTCTCTCTCTCTCTCTCTCTCTCAATTTTTTGACACCTTGTCTCTTGGCTATCTGTTCTTCCTTCTATATTTTGGTAATCTCTATAAATTTCTTCTTCCTCTTCCTCTTCTTCTTCACAGTCTTCTTCTTCTTTCTCCCCTTCTTTCTCTCTCTCTCTCTCTCTCTCTCTCTCTCTCTCTGTCTCTCTCTCTCTCTTTTCAAAACTGCTTGATGCATCGTCTCTTGAGTATCCATTCTTTTTTTCTCCATTTTAGCAACCTCTATAAATTCGTTACTCTCTCTCTCTCTCTCTCTCTCTCTCTCTCTCTCACACACACCACACTCTCTCTCTCTCTCTCTCTCTCACACACACACACACACACACACACACACACACACAGTTAAACACACACACACCCGACACGCAATTGTTTGTATGTTCTTTTGATTTTGACATAACCTTGAATTCTAATTACCATTCATCCCTTCTTTTTGATTTGAATATTTGCAATTCCCTCCCGCAAGATGTGTTTGAAGCAAAGCAGAAACAATTTTCGCATTAATTAACACGTAAAAATGCCGCTATCATCATTATTATTATTATTATTATTATTATTATTATTATTATTATTATTTACTCCTTTTGAGTTTTCACATCAGCCTTATCTGATGGTCTTTCACTGGAGTATGAGTGACAGCAAGTCTCCTCAGGTCTCCAGGACTCTTCTGAGTATTCTGGCAGATTGCAGCAGTGCAGTGTTCTGAATCGTTTCAATCCTTCCTCTGATTTCCAAACTTTCCAAACCCTTTTCTAATCCTTTTGGGACTGTTCCAAGTGCACCAACTACAATTGGTATCACTTTCACTTTCATATTCCATAACTTTTTCAGTTCTCGGGCAAGGTCCAGATATTTGTCCATTTTTTCATTTTCCTTTAGCTTCACCCTGTGATCTGCAGGCACTGCAAAATCCACCAGTTGACAAGTTCTTTCTTTTTTGTTTATCAACACTAGGTCTGGTCTTCTTGCTGAGATAAGGTGATCCGTTTTTATTTCAAAGTCCCAGAGAATTTTATGCGTTTCGTTCTCAAGAACAGATTCTGGTTTATGCATATATCATTTTGTTGTATGGTCAAATATTATTATTATTATTATTATTATTATTATTATTATTATTATTATTATCAGTAGTAGTAGTAGTAGTATTTCACTCCCTTCGAGTTTTTCACACCTACCGTAGGTGGTGGTTCACTGGAGGCTGGGTGACAACAAGTCTCCTCAGGTCTCCAGGACACTTCTGAGTATTCCAGCCAATCTCAACAATGCTGTAGTCTGGGTGGTATTTCCAATTCATTCAGACCCCTGGGGATCGTTCCAAGGGCCCCAATTACAATTGGTACGACGTTCACCCTCATGTTACACAGTTTTCTCAGTTCTCTGACAAGGTCCAAGTATTTATTGATCTTTTCGCTCTCTTTCATTTTCATTCTGTGTTCGACCGAGACGGCAAAATTCACGAGATGACAGGTTCTCTTCTTGTCAATCAAAACTAGGTCTGGTCTCCTGGCTGCGATTAGGTGATTCGTCTGTACCTCAAAGTCCCAGAGAATTTTGTGTGTCTCATTCTCCGGGACAGATTTAGGCTTGTGCATATACCATTTAGTTGAATGGTGAAAATTGGATTTCTTGCACAGTTCCCAGTGAATCACTTTTCCCATCCAGTTGTGTCTAGTCTTGTACTCTCTTTGTGAGAGTTTACTGTATTTGCTTATCATGTGATTGACAGTTTCGTCTTTTCTACACTTGCTATTCTGTTGTGC
The DNA here is from genome assembly GCA_023376005.1 of Doryteuthis pealeii. Classification (NCBI taxonomy): domain Eukaryota; kingdom Metazoa; phylum Mollusca; class Cephalopoda; order Myopsida; family Loliginidae; genus Doryteuthis; species Doryteuthis pealeii. The sequence goes on along the minus strand of CM042182.1, from coordinate 30,334,097 downwards.
CTTATCTATTTTTGCTTTTATATAATGTGTCCTTATGGCATTGTCTTGTACTGAAATTATATGAGATTCTGTTTCTCTCTTGAGGTTTCCTCTTCTGATGTGCGATTTTTCCTTTCAGTATTATAATTTTTAATATTATTAAATTTATTATTATTATTATTATTATTATTATTATTATTATTCGTTCTTTATTTGTACGACTGTTATAATCTTGCAACACTCTCTTGTTAAAAATGAGACCGCCCAACAAGAATGAATAAAACAAAAACGTCTTCGGTATAAAATAACATAAGGGTTGATATAATTTCATCGGAAAAGGCATGAATCCATCTGTTCCCCTTGATATGGTTGAATAGTAGGTCAGATTTGGTTGTCTACACTTGCTTAGGCAACCAATCTAAGAGAAGGTGTCTTTTATTTATTTAAAATGAATGCATACAATGAGTGCTCTTTGCTCTGAAGTGTTGCGTCCAACAAAGCTTTCATCTGATTTGGTTTGCTTGGTTTGTTTTGTTTTACGGCATATCAACCTCAGTTGGTCATTTAATGCCGATAAAGTTTTTAAATAAATCAATTCTTAATGGATAATACAATTTTTCTATAAATACATTTTTCTATTTAACCCATAGTTGGGACCCTAATAGGTACTACCACTCCGGGTCAGAGTGGACCAGGGAGCAATGGTGATGAAGGGGGTTCTCCACATTCCCCAAACCTCCAAAACTGGAACCTCACCATCAGATAGAGTTTAACGTCATTCCCAGGACATGTAGACACGCAGCCACCGCCTTCTAGCACCCATATGATAAAAAGGGGTTGGGGCTTGCCATAAGGGCAATAGGGTTGGGAAAATCATATAGGTTCTAGGGCTTGACGTGACCAGCCGATTGATCGGAGGGGGCCTCTCCGACCGCCCGTCTAGTCCAAGATAGGGCCAAAGTGGAGTATTGCATGTCATGAACTGCTCATCCACCTGGGCTCTATTGTTAAGCATCACAGGTCGCCACCCATGGCCAACAGGTGGCCCCATTGGGGGAGTCTTACCCCTCTGCAGAGGTGCAGTCGGTGCATTCTAACGCCACAGCCGACAGGGCAGGCTTTCATCTGATGATGACTCTGGGTTCAATTAAGATATCATTACCACTATGCCAGAGCGCCCAAGCAGTATCTTACGATACCACCAGGCTTTGTTGGATTGTCGTCATTATGGGATTACCATATCCAATCTGATGCAGTTACGGATACAGGTATGAATTACTCAATTTTAATCACTGGTCTGCTGGAACCATTAAATTAACCATAACAAGATTTCTTATTCATAATGAAGACATCTGGTCTGAATTAGCTTTGCATACTTTAAACCACTTACAGTGACTCTCCCACCAGGAACTCTTTCTCCGTACACCACATCCAAGCAATGTACAAAAACTGATGGTTAGTTTATTATAATCTCCATTATTAGACCGAATCTCCATTATCAATAGATGATGGAAACTTTATTTAACTTAATAGACCTGATGACAATATCCATACGCTGAGCCGTTAACGTTATTTCAGTTGGAATTTACAAGTTGATGTTCTAAATCAGTTACAACGTGTCAGTCTGTGTAGCCATTAAACAATAATGATCACTGCCTATTTTCGCGCGTGTTTCGAAATGTTTCCTTCTTTAACGAAATAAATCATTCCATTGCTGTTATTACTGAAAGCTTTATTGGCAATCTTACAACACATTTTTGTAGCATCGGTAATAATCTCCAAGACTTTATTATGTCATTTACATAATGTTAGGTAGAATATTCTACAATATTTTCTGTTTTAAGTTTACATATATTTTCTACCTTTTTAATGTCTTAATAATCTCCAGAACATCATCATGTCTCTCTCTCTCTCTCTCTCTCTCTCTCTCTCTCTCTCTATATATATATATATATATATATATATATATATATATATATATATATATATTGGTAGATTTTTCTAGTATTGGAGAATTGAAAATAAAGTGCTCGATTACGGGTGTAAAAGTTGTATTTATCAATTCACTGTACAATAGATATAAGGTGCGATTGTAACGATTGGTTTCAAAGCAGCGTGTTAGCCACTTCTCGTCAAGACAACGCTTTCATCCCTACGCGGAGAAATACAAAAATTCGGCTCACACAAGAACACAAATATATAAATGAATTTACCGTCCTTGCCTTCCTTTCGGGTGCGTTGTCTAGATGATACGTGGCTAACTCGCTGTTTTGAAACCAATGGTAACAATCACACCTTAAATGTATTGTACACTATATATATATATATATATATATATGAGAGTGCGTAAATAAACACTGTGTTTATTTGATATGGCTTTTAGCCGACAATTTTTGGAGGATATATGCTTAATTGAAGTCATACCTAATTTTTGAAAATTAATTAGTTAATAATTAATGAATTTAGGCGGGCAGATATGTTCAAATGTAAGTCTAAACAAATCGAGAAAATGTCAATCGCTGAATGTACATTTCGACCTATGAGACCTAATAGGTCGAAATGTACATTCAGGGATTGATATTTTCTCGATTTGTTTAGCCTTACATTTGAACATATATGCCC
>CM042182.1:30303996-30326496 GCA_023376005.1 Doryteuthis pealeii | reverse complement strand
TATCAACACTAGGTCTGGTTATCTTGCTGGGATAAGCTGATCCGTTTTCATTTCAAAGTACCAGAGAATTTTATGCGTTTCGTTCTCAAGAACAGATTCTGGTTTATGCATATACAATTTTGTTCTATGGTCAAAATTTAATTTATTGCATAATTCCCAGTGGATCACCTTTCCAACCCAGTCGTGTCTAGTTTTGTATTCTCGTTGTGCTATTTTGCTATTATTATTATTATTATTATTATTATTATTATTATTATTTTACATTTTCTTTTCTTACAATAACTTTTAACTCTTAACAAACTACCATAATTAATAATTAGGGTAGTTTTAATTAATTGGTAATTAATTAACAGATCGCCAATCAACCCATAACACTTTAATAGTGATAGAAAAAAATGAATGTGAAAAGTGAAAGGATTTGGCGTTGTTTAGCCGTTATTTTTCTTTCGAAATTATGTGACGTAACTCATCATTTTTTTTCTTTTAGGGTTATGATGTTTGTGATGAGATATTAGGCATGGGCTGTGTGAAAGTATTTGAATATTTAAAATACCGAGGTCAGTATTCAAACCATTTTTAAGTGTATTGAGTTTGATTATCCATTTAATTTCTTTTTATTTGCGTCTTTGTGTTGTTGCAAAGTTACTGTCTATTAAAATACATTTCATATTATCAAGTGTGTGTTCTAGTTGGTTAAAATGTTTTGCTATAGGTGAGTAAGGTGATTTTTGTCGAATGGTTAGTTGGTGGTTATTGAATCTTAATCTGAAAGGTGTTTGGGTTTCTCCTATGTATATATATATATGAGGTAAGGTAAAAGGAAAAGTGGACAAAAAATAATGACCCAAACACGTATAAATACAAGAGAAATATTTGGTTCTTCTTTACGTGAAGAACTTTATCAATCTAACTTTATTCAAAACAAAGTACGTACGTTTGTATTTATAGAAGAGAAAGTGAGTTTGTGGTCAAATTGAGGGAAAGGGAAGTTAGAGATGATTTGGTTGTATAGAGAATAACTATCATAAAATATATATATATATATATATATATATATAGAGAGAGAGAGAGAGAGAGAGAGAGAGAGAAAGAGAGAGAGAGAGAGATGGATAGAGAGAGAGAGAGAGATAGAGGGATCTAGTCATCCACTGACACCGTGTTTCAACGTATCACGTCTCTTCAGTGTGGCTAGACATTTGTAAGCCGGGATAAAAACCCGATCGATACATCATCAGTCGGGCTACTTAATCGCTCGGCTACCGTCCGCTACAGAATGGGAATGGGGAATTTACCTGTTTAATACACACATCTGTATGTATGTAAGGGCCGCCATAGAGTGTTCCATCCCTTTTATATGAAAACGTTGCGTTTACGCTTTAGTTGGCGGTCAACAGTGAAATCCCCTCCAAAGTTCTCAACTCCATGGGAGATGGGGAGCAAATATAGTGATATATAGCATATATATAGCATATATATATATATATATTAAAAAAGAAGGTCCGCAAAATGGATTATTTCTTTTAATTATTATTATTTTACATTGGCAACACGTGTTTCAGATCTTCTGATATCTTCTTCTTGCGTTAATTAACCACATTCTGTCCGAATAGGAATATATATATATATATATATATATATATATATATATATATATATATATATATATAAAAGCTCCAATCTCGATACTTGTTGAGCTGCACAAGAATGCTGCGAGCAATCTTAAACAAGATATGGAAGCAACACCCCACGAGAAACAACTGTACGGCCACCTGCACCATATCACACAAACCATCCGTATGAGGCGAACAAGACACGCTGGGCCCTGCTGGAGAAGCAAGGATGAACTCTTGAAGTGACGTTATACATGACATGGGCACGCCAGAGTAGGTCACCTAGCAAAGACCAACTCTGCTTGGATACTGGATGCTGCACAGGGGACCTCCCAGGAGCAATGAATGATAGGGACGGTTGGCAAGAGATTGTCATGGATATCCGTGCTGCTAGCTCGACAGGATGATGATGCAGTAGATGATGATGATGATGATGATGATGATAGGTGATTTACAAAAATACTGCTACCGTCTCGGTACTATTAGAACACGCATTGAATTTTAAACAAAATGAGCCGATCACTTACTTCTAATTTCTATTTTGGTATATAGAGGTGGCTGTGTCATGTACGTCAGATGGATGATGAAGGAATCCCGAAAGGCATCCTCTATGGAGAGCTTTTGCCTGGTAAAAGACAGATGGGTCGCCCCCCAACTGCGATTCAGGGATGTCTACAAGAATGATCTCAGATGTTTTGCCATTGCTCCTTTCAGCTGGAAAGAATTGGCCCAGGACCGCTCTCGGTGGCGGCAGACTCTCCGTAGAAGACTGCTCATGTCAGAAGTCACCCTGACGCAACACCATGAAGCTAAGAGGTCTAGAAGAAAGCAGCGGCAACAAAGCACCGGGATATTAATATCTGGCATAGCCTTCAAATGCGATATCTGTGGTCGAGAATGTGTTTCAAACATCGGGCTTCACAGTTACAGGAGGCGCTGTAACTTCAGGGGCACACAAAAACTTTATTATAGTCTTCCGAGACTGAAATGCCGATATATATATAGAGCTTGAGTCTCGATAGATTCTGAATATAGAATAGCGATTGCAAAAAGAATAACGAAGCAATTTTCAAGTTGAGTTGCTTTTAGCAGCTTCTCTGAAAAATATGCCCAAGTGTCATTTGTAAATTATCTTTTGAGAGGACAAACCGGGGAAAGATCAAAACTTTTGCAAGTCTAATTATATGGCTGAAGGCAGAAGCTCCACGACCCGTACACAACCCCAGAGCTGACCTGGTTGACCTCAACTTTCCACAGCCATTGTACACGATTCTTTAATATGCTGCTTTTCCCCTTGGGCCTTGCACAAAACCAGACGACTCTCTTGATCGATATACCAACTAAACAAAGATGGCGAGAAGTAATACATCTTTTCTTAGTTGAACTATCAATGTCCCGCATTTATTAAGCTGTCCGTGCAAGTGTTTCTACGCCTATCTTTTTTATGGTCATTGTTTGAGCTACCTGACTATCTACTGTTTGTACTCGTGTATAAGTCGATGGGAAAGAATGTGAGTCCAACCGAATTAAACACCAAAAACTGAAATGTACTATTAGAAAGGGCAATTTTCAGGCCAGCATCATTCAAAGTGGAGAAGTTCCAACATGTTGTTTATGTGGAAGAGTATGTCTCTCCAGGGCTGGCCTGGTGAGTCATCTGAGAAAACACAAGGATAGAGTGTCAAATGCTACTAGAGTGTCAATTGCTATGATGATAAAAAAAACAGGAAATGGTCTTACTCGAGCACGTGTTGACAGCCAATATAAGTCGATATAGTGCAAAGATCAATACATCATTTGAGGTCGGATGGCTGGTTGGTTGGATTTTACGGCATGCCAATCCATTAGGTTATTTTAGGCCGAAAACTTTTCCTTCAATGGGTAAATAGTAGGACAGAGTGGGTTATTTAACCTTGGACTCAGAAAAGAGAAACTAAGAGAAGGCGGGAATGAGAGAGATGAGAAAGGAAAACGAAAGAAAAGTTTTAAAAATGGAAGAAGAATTGAAAGAAGAAGAAGAATTGAAAGAAGAAGAAGAAGAAGAAGAAGAAGAAGAAGAAGAAGAAGAAGAAGAAGAAGAAGAAGAACGAACGAACGAACGAACGAACGAACGAACTAACGAACGAACGAACGATGAAAAAATAAAAAAAGCAAGAAAAAGGACGGGCTGGGTTATCTAACCTTTAGTATAGCAACCTGTTTAGGAAATGGAAAATCCAGGTTACGTGACAACTAAGAGTGAAACTGCACAAGGTAAAAAATTTGGGTTATAATGTGTGTTTGCCCTAAATGACCCAGAAAGGTCATCATACAATTTAGTGAAAGAAGAAATCGGCCAAAAAGATTATCAATTTCCAAACAGGACATTTTTAAGTACTTTTGTCAAAGATTGTTTTGAAGTGGGCGTTTCAAAATATTTTGGATTGGTTGGTTGGATTTTTTGTCATGACAACCGTTGTTGGGTTATTTTATGCCGAAGATGTTTTGTTTGGTTCCTTCTTAACAGGTTGACTAAGGATTGATACGAAGGCTCCCGAGTTCGAAGAGAAGATTTCCCAGTTCGAGAAGGTTCCCGAGTCCAACAAGAATTACCCGAAGAAGGACGACGGGCACATCGGCCGAAACATTGTATAGATAACAATAAAGATGTGGAGAATAGTCCGAATAATCGAAACAACACAAATTATCAAGCCTCATCTCAAAAATTTAGAAAAATAACAATCTTGAGGTGTACTCATTTTTTTACTCAATGTTTTGTCTGTAACAAAAACTACGCCACTGCTTACGTCACATGATACAAAATCGTCATAACATAAAATAAACCCACTCAAAATTTGAGCATGTAACCTTAGACGATCCTAATTGTTTGTTTTAAACAAGTTTTAATAAATATATGCCCGGTATTATATATTTATATATAGTTTGTTTTATTTTAATATATATTCAAGTTATCAGAACAAAGTTTGCATTTCAAATTGTTTTATTTTTTACTCCTTTAATGAATTTGATGATCTTACTTAGGGTACAAACTCTCTGACAATTAATTTTTAAATCCCACACCCTCAGGCAATATCTTTCAAAAATTCATTTTTACATTGCTCGGAAGGTGTTTTTTTATTTTGCTAGTGTATATAGTAAATGTTATGCTTCAGTAATAACTAGAAGTGGCTACCCGGCGTTACCTGGGTAGAGAGGGGATAATAAAACGTTAGTCGCGCAGATCCATTTATTGTTTTGGTCTTACATAATTGACTTGTGTTTTAATCACAAACGCCACCAATTACTTTCTCTTCTCTTATTATTCAAATCCGAATTTTGAAATATATTCCCAGATATAGATACAATTTTTTTTAATAAAAGGAAAGCTCTGGTGATAGTGAATGTGTATATAAATTTACTTTGCCATTAATTGTTTTATTTTCGTAGTTTCCTCCGGACAACTGCCCTTTATATATGTACAAGCAGCGGCTACCCGGCGTGGCATGGATAGAAAGGGATTCTTTAAGTTAGTCCCACAGATCCATTATTACTGAATCGTGAGTTGAATCCTCGTAGGATGCCCCATTTAAATCCCTATGTAAAAAAATAGACCTTGCATTGATCAAGCTACTCTGAAAATAAATGTTAATGTCTACTATCTAAAATAGTAAATGAAAAAAAAAAGTCCATGCAGATATCATTCAAATTTTATTTTTTAATCATCTTCACGAATATAAATCAAATCTCTATTTTTAATCAAAAACCAAGCCCTGGTGATATTTAATGTGTATATATATTTACTTTGTCGTGTTTTATTTTTGTAGTTTCCTTCAGACATACATACATACACACAACTACCCTTTATATATGTACTAGCAGCGGCTACCCGGCGTCGCATGGATAGAAAGGGATTCTTTAAGTTAGTCCCGCAGATCCATTATTACTGAATCGTGAGTTGAATCCTCGTGGGATGCCCCATTTAAATCCTTATGTAAAAATAGACCTTGCATTGATCCAGCTACTCCGAAAAGAAATGTTAATGTCTACAATCTAAAATATTAAATGAAAAAAAATGTATGCTGTTATCATTTGAATTTTCTTCACGAATATAAATAAAATATCTATTATTTTTGCTCAAAAACCAAGCCCTGGTGATATTTGATGTGTAAATATATTTACTTTGTCGTTAATTGTTTTATTTTTGTAGTTTCCTCCGGACATACATACACACAACTGCCCTTTATGTACAAACAGCGGCTACCCGGCGTCGTATGGGAAGAGAGGGATTATTAAAGTAAGTCCCACAGATCCATTATTATTGAATTGTGAGTTGAATCCTTGTTGGATGCCCCATTTAAATCCCTATGTAAAAAAAATAGACCTTGCATTGATCCAGCTACTCCGAAAAGAAATCTTAATGTCTACTATCTAAAATATTAAATGAAAAAAAAAACATGCTGTTATCATTCAAATTTTATTTTCTAATCATCTTCACGAATATAAATAAAATCTCTATTATTTTGGCTCAAAAACCAAGCCCTGGTGATATTTAATGTGTAAATATATTTACTTTGTCGTTAATTGTTTTATTTTTGTAGTTTCCTCCGGACATACATATACACACAACTACCTTTTATATATGTACTAGCAGCGGCTACCCGGCGTCGCATGGTTAGAGAGGGATTTTTAAGTTAGTCCCACAGATCCATTATTATTGAATTGTGAGTTGAATCCTTGTTGGATGCCACATTTAAATCCCTATGTAAAAAAAATAGACCTTGCATTGATCCAGCTACTCTGAAAATGAATATTAATGTCTTCAATCTAAAATATTAAATGAAAAAAAATGTATGCTGTTATCATTTGAATTTTCTTCACGAATATAAATAAAATATCTATTATTTTGGCTCAAAAACCAAGCCCTGGTGATATTTGATGTGTAAATATATTTACTTTATCGTTAATTGTTTTATTTTTGTAGTTTCCTCCGGACATACATACACACAACTGCCCTTTATGTACAAACAGCGGCTACCCGGCGTCGCATGGGAAGAGAGGGATTATTAAAGTTAGTCCCGCATATCCATTATTACTGAATCGTGAGTTGAATCCTCGTGGGATGCTCCATTTAAATCCCTATGTAAAAAAAATAGACCTTGTATTGATCAAGCTACTCTGAAAAGAAATGTTAATGTCTACTATCTAAAATATTAAATGAAAACAAAAATCCATGCTGTTATCATTTAAATTTTATTTTTAAATCATCTTCACGAATATAAATCAAATCTCTATTATTTTTGCTCAAAAACCAAGCCCTGGTGATATTTAATGTGTATATATTTGTCGTTGTTTTATTTTCGAAGTTTCCTCCGGACATACATATACACACAACTACCTTTTATATATGTACTAGCAGCGGCGACTCGGCGTCGCATGGTTATAGGGGGATTTTTTAAGTTAGTTCCGCGGATCTATTATTATTGAATCGTGAGTTGAATCCTCGTGGGATGCCCCATTTAAATCCCTATATATAAAAAATAGACCTTGCATTGATCCAGCTACTCTGAAAAGAAATGTTAATGTCTACTATCTAAAATATTAAATGAAAAAAATTTTTTAATGATAACATCATTAAAATTTTATTTTCTAATTAACTTCACGAATATAAATCAAATCTCTATTATTTTTGCTCAAAAACCAAGCCCTGGTGATATTTAATGTGTAAATATATTTACTTTGTCGTTAATTATTTTATTTTCGAAATTTCCTCCGGACACACACAACTGCCATTTATATATGAATAGATTACCAGGTACTTTTCACAAAATCACATTTCTGTACCTAAATTTTGACCTCCTGGGGTACTTGACATACGGCTCCCGTTTGAGTATCACTCTTCTTTAACGGTGACGCGCACTTTTGTATATGCTGACCTGGTAGTCTGGCTCTGTGTGTCTCTGTTTTTTTTTTGTTATTGTGAGGGGGGGGGGCTTAACATAAAAGGCAAAAGGTTCCGTTTCATTGAGGTTCATACGCTCAATGAATTCAGAGAACAGCGTGACATTTTACCGCGAATCTAGTCTTTTCGTGGTGATGGTGTCACCGAAGTTACTTTTAGTGGGTGAATTATTTTTGTTTTGTTTTATTGTTTATACTGTTAATTTTTTTCTGTCTAGACAGCAAGGAGTGCTTGTATAAAAAGTACTATCAACCCAGATGTCTGAGTATTTCAGGGCTACTCAACAGCGTTGGCCTTGTAAATAAGTATAATGTCATTCATTTATTATTTTTAGTAAACAACTTAACCAAGTTAGGGCAGAGATTAAAATATGTTTTGAAACACCGGGTTAGCTCAGTCGGTAGAGCGTTCGTCTAGCAATCCACAAGGTTTCTAGTTCGATGCCAGGCGCTCGCTAACTCAACGTGTGAGTAGCACAGTGATCTGTGTGGTAAAGTAAGGGGCTGATGGTAGGTATTGCGCTCTACCTCTGACGCAAAAAAACAATCTCCTAGTGCTAGTGAAAAGGGGATAGACTCCCTCGATGATAGGCTGATACCGACTTTAGGGCCATCCAGACAACTTTACTTTTTTTTTTACTCGGCCTTGCTTAGTTTGCAGACTGTCAGAAATATGCCGACCTGTCGGCTGGGGCTTTAGAATACACCGACTGCACCTCTGTAGAGGGGTAAGACCCTCCCCAATGAGGCTTCCTGTTGGCCGTGGGTGGCGACCCGTGATGCTTAAGGACGGAGTCTTGGTGGATGAGCAACCCATGACCTGCAACACTCCACTTAGAACCTTACTTAGGCTAGACGGACAGTCGGAGAGTTCCTCTCCGATCAATCGGCTAGTGTTACGTTGCAATACTCACGGTACTAAAACTCCGATAAAAAATCATAACACGAGAAACATGTCGTCACAACTCCCAGCCTTTATTAACGTGCTCGTCTAGTGGCTTCTACCAGGGAAGAGGAGAGGCAGAGAGAACGAGAGAGAGAGAACACTACTAGATTCCTGGGGTCTCATCAGGTCTGTGCCCCACGACGGACGCCGGCAAAAAGAGGACGAAGCCTTTCTTCCTTCCCCCACGTCACCACGTGACTTCCGGTCAACACCCGACTTCCGGTCAACACCCGACTTCCGCTTGCCCCTCAATTCTTCGTTCGGGGTCACGCTACGGTCAAAACCATCGCTCTCCTCTTTTGGGTCATCACTATTTTTTAAGCCTTTGTTATTTATTCCTCCTCCTTCCATTAGCAGTTCTAGCTCACACAAGTCATATTGCAACACTAGTCACGTCAAGCCCTAGCACCTATATGATTTCCCCAACCCTCTTATAGCAAGCCCCAACCCTTTTTATCATATGGGTGCTAGCAGCGGTGGCTGAGGGTCCCGGAAATCTGATGGCGAGGTTCCGAGCAGTGACGTAGGTTCGGTTAAAATATACAGACACCGAATCTCCATTATAATAAGATTAATGATGTTTTACTATGAATAAAGCACTCATTGATAAACTTACGCAATTATTGATGGTATATTGACGTAAGCAGTGGCATAGTTTCGGTTACATACATACAGATACCGAATCTCTATTACAATAATATTAATGATTTTTACTATGAATAAAGTACTCATTGATAACCTTACGCAATTCTTGATGGTATTGTGACGTAAGCAGTGACGTAGTTTCGGTCAGACATACAGACACCGAAGCTCCATTATTATGTGATGTAAGCAGTGGCGTAGTTTCGGTTACAGACATACATACACCGAATCTCCATTACAATAAGGTTAATGATTTTTACTATGAATAAAGTACTCATTGATAACCTTACGCAATTCTTGATGGTATTGTGACGTAAGCAGTGACGTAGTTTCGGTCAGACATACAGACACCGAAGCTCCATTATTATGTGATGTAAGCAGTGGCGTAGTTTCGGTTACAGACATACATTACACCGAATCTCCATTACAATAAGGTTAATGATTTTTACTATGAATAAAGTACTCATTGATAAACTTACGCAATTATTGATGGTATTGTGGCGTAAGCAGTGACATAGTTTCGGTTACATACATACAGATACCGAATCTCTATTACAATAATATTAATGATTTTTACTATGAATAAAGCACTCATTGATAAACTTACGCAATTATTGATGGTATATTGACGTAAGCAGTGGCGTAGTTTCGGTTACAGGCATACAGCCACCGAAGCTCCATTATTATGTGATGTAAGCAGTGTAGTTTCGGTTACAGACATACATACACCGAATCTCCATTACAATAAGGTTAATGATTTTTACTATGAATAAAGTACTCATTGATAAACTTACGCAATTCTTGATGGTATTGTGATGTAAGCAGTGGCGTAGTTTCGGTTACAGACATACATACACCGAATCTCCATCATAATAAGATTAATGATTTTTACTATGAATAAAGTACTCATTGATAAACTTACGCAATTCTTGATGGTATTGTGGCGTAAGCAGTGGCGTAAGCAGTGGCGTAGTTTCGGTTACCGACATACAGACACCGAAACTCCATTATAGCAAGTTGAGACAAGCATTATACGGGGGGGGGGATTTTTAATCAAACTTCTGCCAATAAATCCGTATCTAGATACAGACTTATCGATACAGGCTCGGATGTACAGATAGATAACAGGAAGAAAGCCGATATATAAGGATGAAATAAAGAAAAAAGAACTGACGGCTCTTGGAGATAAGACTGCTGGAGCCAAACTTGTTTTAAATGGTGGAGAATCGTCGTCTGCCGATTGGATAGATAAAAAAACCTTTGCCGCGTTTCAAATGCCACTCAAACTTCAATCGGAAAAGTTTTGGTTTGAAGTCATTTCTATGACATCACAAAGCAGAGAAAGCTGGGCAGTAAAAATGAAAAAGAAAACGTAAAGAATTTAAAAGACCAAAAAAAAAAAACAAAAAAAAAAATAGATTCTGAAAATTTCTAAATTTTATAGTCTTATTTGGTAGCAATTAATATGTCCGACAAGATTTATCTACGGCAAGAAACGGAGATCGTTAGAACGATTTGTCGGTTCACTTTTTTGAATAACCCCGCTGATTACACCCCCCCTCTCTCTCTCTCTCTCTCTCTCTCACCCTCTCACTCTCTCTCTCACCCCCTCTCTCTCTCTCTCACTCACACACACACACACACTCTCACTCTCTCTCACCCCTCTCTCTCTCACCCCCTCTCTCTCTCTCTCTCACTCTCACTCTCTCTCACATTCTCTCTCTCTCTCACTCTCTCTCTCACCCTCTCTCTCTCTCTCAACCTCTCTCTCTCCATATCATTCTATCTATCTATCTATCTATCTATCTATCTCCCGTTTTACGATGATCAAAGTCAGCGGGATTTTTTAAATAACCCCGCTGATTACCCCCCCTTCTCTCTCTCTCTCTCTCTCTCTCTCTCTCTCTCACACACACACAACACACACGCACACCCTCTCACTCTCTCTCTCACTCTCACTCTCTCTCTCTCACCCCCCCTCTCTCTCTCTCTCTCTCTCTCTCTCTCTCTCTGCATATCTATCTATCTATCTATGTCTCCCGTTTTACGGTGATCAAAGTCAGCGGGATTTAAATTTTGAAATCTCCAATTTTTGTAAGTAAAAAGATCTTTTCCTTTCTCCATACTAAATGGGAAATTTTAAGATAAAAAAAAACCAAAAGGGAAGAAACAAAACCATTCAATCTTTTTTTTTTTTTTTTGCTGTTGAAAACATCAAAAGTGTTGTTTCTATTTTTTGTTTAATCTAAATTTTTATCTAATTTTTAGACATAAATTTTTATATACCGAATATATTTGATTCATTCGAATATAATGGCTGATATTCAATATAGATTAAAAAGATTTTCTATGCCTGTGTAAGTATCTATGAATGCAAGGATAATCTTTATTTACCGACATATCAACTTACCTATGTCCCCCGACACACATGCACATACACACACACACACACCTATATATATATATATATATATATATATATATATATATATATATTTTTTTTTATTATCTTATTATAATGGAGATTGTGTGTTTTTCTGACTGTAACCGAAACTAAATCACGACTCAAGTCACAATTCCCTTAGTAATTGACGTCACATTCACCATGAATTTATCCTTATTTTAACCTCAATTATTGATAAAATTGTTTTACATTATTTATACTGTTAACCATATCTACATCTTATTATAATGGAGATTGTGTGTTTTTCTGTCTGTAACCGAAACTAAATCACGACTCAAGTCACAATTCCCTTAGTAATTGACGTCACATTCACCATGAATTTATCCTTATTTTTAACCTCAATTATTGATAAAATTGTTTTACATTATTTATACTGTTAACCATATCTACATCTTATTATAATGGAGATTGTGTGTTTTTCTGTCTGTAACCGAAACTATATTACTACTCAAGTCACAATTCCCTTAATTATTTACGTCAAATTCTCCATTATTTCATTTTTTTAAACCTTCAGTTATTAATAAAAATTGTTTTACATTATTAATACTGTTGACCATATCTACGTACTAATAACATGCAATTGTATTTATATATACAACAAAATAGCGGTTTACAGTTTGAACGAGAAGGCTAATTTGCATATTGATATTTAAAATTTTATTTTGATAAATATGTGCTTGGTATTATTGATTTCTAATTGTTTTGTTTTATCTTAAGAAATATAAACAAAAATATCGTGGATAAATCTTAAAAGAAATTTATTTACAAGAAGAAATAACTGTAATATTATCCTTTACTTCCTATTTTAACTAAATAGTCAAATTAGGAAAATTTACCAATGAAAGAGGGGAGTAATGGAAAATGATGGAATAGTTAGTTTCAAAGTTGTTCTATTTTTCGATTATACCCCCTCTGTTGCAGATCTTTTTATCTGCATTCTTAGTCAGTTTCATTAGCCTTTCTAATTTAATATGATATTTTATTATATCAAAACTTAAATACTTGCACCCGGAGGGTGCATATATTTGCTAGTTCTAATAACATGCAATTGTATTTATATATACAACAAAATAGCGGTTTACAGTGTGAACGGGAAGGCTAATTTGCATATTGATATTAAAAATCTAATTTTAATAAGTATATGCTTAGTATTATTGATTTCTAACTGTTTGGTTTTATTTTAATGAATATAAGCAAAAATCTCTTCAATAAATCTTAAATGAAATCCATTAACAAGAAAACATAACTGTCATTTTATTCTTTACTTCCTCTTTTAACTAAATATTTAAATTATAAAAAATAACAATGAAAGACGAGAGTGATGGAAGAGTAAATTTCAGTTGTTCTATTTTTCGATTATACCCTCTTCAGTTTCAAATCTTTTTATCTGCATTCTTATTTAGTTTCATTAGCGTTTCTAATTTAATACGATATTTCATTACATTAAAACTTAAATACTTGCACCCGGAGGGTGCATATATTTGCAAGTATATATATTTGAGATTATTTGGGTATATGTATCCGGTTGTGGGAGATACATATATGAGGTTTGGACATTTGTATGAAGCATTCAAGAAATAAACTCGGTTGTTTTTTAGTATAGTTTCGTTTATCTAGTAGTAGTAAATTTTCAGGATTTTTATAGCTCTCTTCTTCAGACTTCAGGATTTTTATAGCTCTCTTCTTCAATCCTGATCATCTGCTACTGACTATCCAGTAGTATTGTTGGCTGCTGGGTTTTTTTCTAGTGGGGGGTATCTGCTTCTTGTGGTAGTGTAGTCGTCATCTTCGTGTGGGTGTACATGGTGGTGATTGGTCAGATGGTAAATTATGGGTTTGTACTCTGTGTCCCTTGTAGTCTGCTGGGGGTCATATAGTGAGAGAGGAGACCTACCTCATGCAACACGGTGTGACAGAGAGAGTGGCAGACGTGAAGACTTGCCGGATTCTCGAAGGAGGCGGGCTAAGCTTTGCTTAGAATGCTTTGCTTCAGAATGTGAGAGCTGTGGACGATCGGTGAAATAAGAAATAGCATAGTGGCCCGGATGTAGGTGGTCGCGCCGTGCTGACGAGTGTCGCACGTGCTGCACGGACAATTATGAGTGAGGAGGCCGGATGTGGTGAAATTAAGGTGTATTTAAAGGACTTATTCTCACAGACCAGCGAGAATGACTCCAGTAGTATTTTGTTGTCGAGACGAGCGGGACAAAGAAATAATTTTGGATATTGTATTTTGGAGCGAGATACATTTGGGAGTGTTTAGACTGTCGATTGGAACCTTGAGTCAGACTTGACTGTGACCCCCACCCACTGATTAGAGGTGGTGGGGGTATTTTGGAAATATTAATAGGCTTTTAGTGTTCCTGTATCGCTGTTGAGACCTTTGGTGTGGGTGTTTAATCTAATTATCCATTTTAATTCAGCTAGTTTTCTTGATTGAGTGGATGGAAATCCATGCTCGATAAAAGACACAATAAGATTATCTAGATTGTGTGATGGGGTGCTAAAGTGCACGACTTTGTGCGATCATCAGGTGTGAACTGGCGGGATGTTTCCGTTCTCTTGCTTTTAAAACAAGCAGTAGCGGTAGAAATTACTAGTAGAACCTTTGTTGGATTGCTACACCAATTCTACTCGGATATTAAGAAGATGGCCAGACAGTAAGAAAGGAACGAACAAAAACTCGTCCGACAAGAATTATCCGTAGAGTCTAACAAGACACACCACACACGCACACACAACACACACACACACGCACACACGCACACACACACACATGTATATCTGCGTAATATATGTATATATATATATATTGTATCGGTCTAGGAGAAGGAAAACTCTGAATTCAAACCTGTTAAATTCCGCTTAAAAATGTCCTTGTGTCACATCCTGCTCTTGCTGGAGGGTATGGGTAAATAACTATATAGCAAAGTGACGTCTAGACTGTTGTCTAAATCTTCAGACTTCATCCAGATAAGACAATGTCAAGCCTCGTTACTTTTGTATCAGCTGTCTAAAAGGAGACTATGTTGAAAAATAAATGATGATATATATTATAAAAAAAGAAGGTCCGCAAAATGTACTATGTTTTTAAAAACATTTTTTGTTAATATTTTAAATTAGCGACACGTGTTTCAGACGTTCTGATTCTTCTTCAGAATTTAATTAACCACATATACCAAACCCTTCACACGAGCAGAATGTGACATAAGGTCAATTCTTAAGCGGATTTTGTAGGTTTGAATTCATAGTTTTAATTCTCCCCGACTGGTTGTTTAACAAAGGTGAAGGAGCCACTCCACCTTACTATTTACCCATAGC
This sequence comes from Doryteuthis pealeii, assembly GCA_023376005.1. Taxonomy (NCBI): domain Eukaryota; kingdom Metazoa; phylum Mollusca; class Cephalopoda; order Myopsida; family Loliginidae; genus Doryteuthis; species Doryteuthis pealeii. The sequence continues at coordinate 30,311,576 of CM042182.1, read as the reverse complement.
TTGAAAGGAAAATGGTTGTATCTTTGCGGCAATTATTATTTAACCATATAGATTCCTACACATAAAAATTATACAAAAGAAATGTTCAGTGGTCTTTAATAAAAAGCTTAAATAATATATATATATATATATATATTTATATATTCTTATTATAATGGAGATTGTGAGTTTTTCTGTCTGTAACCGAAACTCTATCACTACTCAGTCACAATTCCCTTAGTTATTTACATCACATTCTCCATGATTTATTTTTATCTAAACTTCTATCATTAATAAAATTGTTATATAACATCATTAATACTATTGACCATATCTAGATACTAATAACAGGTAATTGTATTTATATATACAACAAAATAGCGGTTTACAGTGTGAATGGAAAGGCTAATTTGCATATTGATCTTTAAATTTGATTTTAATAAATATGTGCTTAGTATTATTGATTTCTAATTGTTTGGTTTTATCTTAATAAATATGAGCAAAAATCTCGGGATAAATCTTAAATGAAATCGATTATTAAGAAGAAATTAACAGTAATATAATATCTNCTGAGCCCGCTTCTAATTACCTCCCATATACCAACAAATGCCCTTGAAGATGATCTAATTAATAGATCCGAAACACGTGCAGCGTCGGCCAATAACTCATTTGTTTTTTCATTTTCTTAATATTACTACATACCGTCGGAATTCACTTTTTCTCAACATACTAATATATTCTACAAGTTATTATACAATAAAACGAAAATATTAATTAGTTCTTCATGCTACGATTGGGGATAAAAAAAAAAATCTTTGCAGATCATCAATTGGGACATACAAACATTCTTTCAAGAACTTTTTTCATCCTTATGTTTCCTGATGGAGATTAAAAATAAATTAAAGGAAAATGGGACTCTCTCCGTCGATTTCCGGAACGCATGAGTGTTCATCCAGTGGACAAAACCAGTAAGTGATTTGTTTTTATTAGTGGTGAAGGCTTGTTTGTAGGACCATTTCCACCACTTTTTGGCACGTCGATAGGAAAGAATTGGTGTAATCAAGGAATTCCACGAAACCAAAATCAACGAACTGACCCAGGATTTTGCAATTCAGAGTTATCCCTCTCCTAGGACTGGTTTTACCACCCAAGGCTGAAGCCCAGGTGCCCTACTATTAACCCAAGTGGAGGGGAGAATTTATATGGATCATACCTTTCCCAGGGATTAGCGCTATGTGAAAATGCCAACAGGCTTCGTCTAGGGAATTGAACTTCAAACCCAACGATGAAAGATTTTTAAAATAAAAATAAAAACAAAGAAATAAAACCCTTTTCCCCCCCCCAAAAAAAACCCCAAAACAAACAAAGAAAAAATAACCGAGGCGTTTAAGACGACTCCTCATCTATAAATAAATCTACTTTTTGGAATAATTTCTTTTTTTTCTACATGCCATCGGAATTCATTTCTAAATTCCCAATCCTATCTATCTATCATGTTCATTCGTATCTGTCTCTATTCTTGTTCATATCTATTGATCTGTCTTAAAATTTCTCAGCATGTTATCACATCTATATATATTTATTGTTTAAGGAGCCTTTTTAATTCACAAAAATGTTTGCTCTGTTTTATAAAAAAATATAAAAATTAAGCATTTGAGCTCTCATACAAGAACTTTACAACAAACTACTTGGTAAGAGAAATCCAAACCCTTTACCAAGGAAACTTAGTACCCCAACAAAGAATAATATATATATATATATTTATAAAAAGGGTTTTAAATTTTGCTTGGCAAAAGCATTTGGTTTGTTGGTTGGTTTTGAAGTCTAACACAATGCAAAGTGCTAAAGAAAAAAGAAGGTAACTGTGCTGTTGTGTTAACCTCATGATTTATTCTTAATTCTTAATATTTCTGATATTAAATCCCTTCTGCAGAAGATACTAGAACTGAAGTTGTTGCTAGTGGCTGTTCATTTGTTCTGTCTCATGTCTTCCAAATCTGAGTGTGTGTGTGGGGGGGGTGCTTGTTTATGTGTGTATGTAAGTGGCGTGTGGTGTTGCGCTTTATGTCTGTGTGTCTGTTCATTTCTTTTTTTTTATCTAAAAAAAATTATTTATTCCAGATTTGGCTCGCCCTCTAAGCATGTTTTTTGTTAACTAACAGGACCATCTGATCCCCGTCTTTTTTAAAAAAAAATGTGCCTGAGATTAAACATTCCCAGACATCGTTTTGATTTGTATGGGGCGGGTCTTTACTGGGTCACATGAATAATTACTGTCTAATCAAAATCACGTGTATGCCTGTTGTGTGTTGCGGTGTATTTGTTCGTAAGTCTCAACACCATGTGTGTGTGTGTGTGTGTTGTTGTTGTTAGGTGTGTATGTTCTGTTGCTGCGTTATTTAATATGTGCTTAGAATGAAATTAATTTTTATCAAAAATTGTAATTATAGAGCCTGCTAGATTCTGTTTGTTTTTTTTTTTATAATATACATCTATCTTATTTATTTAATTAATTTATTTTATTTTATTTTTCTTAAAAAATTTTTTTTTTAAATTTCTTATTGCCTTGCTCATATCAATGTATATCCAATGTGTGTGTTGGATTTTAAAAGTTAGAATAAAAACTAAACATCTATCAAGAACTTATGATTATAGATTCTGCTGATTTGTTTTTTAGGAGTTTTAAATAAAATGTGATTTTCTTTTTTTTTGATTTTTAAAAAAATTATTATACATATATCATAAATGTTCTTATCCCACAGCCGATCTCACATGAAAATCAATTATTTAAAGAGATTAGCCATGGAAATTCATATTTTTTAATGTAAGGTCAATTATTTAGTCAAATTTATCAATAATCAGAGTAAACCTATTTTTAACAACTAGGCATTGGGCTCGTGTGTTGCTGTGTGTTGTGTGTGCTGGTCTGTGGGATGGTCGGATTGGCGTTTTTTTGCATTTGTCTTCTCATTGTTAGATTTTGTTGCGTTATGAATTCTCTATTGGGTGTATGTGGGTGTATGTTGCGTGTTTGTGTGCATATACATGTACGTGTGTGCGTTGGTTGTTGGTTTCATTGTATTATGAACTCTGCGTTGAGTTTCGGTTCTGCTATTGATCTCTGGGCGCAGTTTAGCTATTAGTAATGTCTCTTTTAATTCGAAGGTTACCCAGATTTTTTTCCCTGACTCTATTTTGACACTTAATGCTTTTGCGCCTATATAGGAATTGGTTGCATTTTTCGCATCGTGTGCGGTATACCACATTCACTTCATGGTACATACCTGTGCCGCGGATAGGGCAGTTTCGCTCATCAGTGTGGGTAGACTTAACAGCTACTTCTAGCCGGAGAGAAACCCGAATGAATTTTCATTACTACCAGTAACTTCAAGTAACTGTAAGAGGGGAACATTTAAACTGATAAATACATTATATCTGTAGATGTATGTTAGGATCACTAGAGAAAACTCAAGTCTGTAAAAAACATATGGGCATTGCCCTTACGCTACGCGGTGAAAGTTCGTTAAAGTACCATCTAGAGAAGCTCTTCTGGTTTTGGCGAGCATATATAAATAGTCATCTACAGACAGCGTGTTTCGAGGTTTACATCTTAACGGTGTGGCTAACAGCTTACATCTAGCCGAGAAGCGAAACCGGACTGAATTTTCATCAGTCCGAATCGGCCGTCAGTCTAACTATATATATATATATATATATATATATATCCCAATCCCCCCCTTCCCAACAAGCACCTAGCAACCTCGTCATCTCATCTTCCCACGCAAACCATCATCCTCTGAACTCCCCCTCCACTTTATATGAGTTATTTCTCTGTTCAATCAAATCATCTCTACCTTCCCTTCTCCTCAATTTACCACAAACTCACTTTTCCTCTTCTATAAATACAAATGTACGTTACTTTGTTTTGAATAAAGTTAGACTGATGATGTTCTTCGTGTAAAGAAGGACGAAATATTTCTCTTTTACTTCTACTTGTTCGAGTCATTATTTTTTGTCCACTTTTCCTTTTACCTTACCTCATTACTGTCGGATCTTACTCCTATCTTTATATATATATAATATATATATATATATATATATATATATATATATGTTGAAAATGAAATAAAGGAAAGAAAGTTATAGAATTGGATAAAAGAGGATATTTTAATAAATTTTACTTACATGTGTTTCGGTCAGGAGTTTATCCGTGTGTACATTATTCAAAAACTATTATTATTTTTAAATTAAATAATAAAAGGAAAAAATAATAATAGAAAAAAAAAAAAAATGTTCCGCGCACAAAAGAAAATTCGACATATATATATATATATATATATACTCTCCATATATTTCTCCCTCCAGCTATGGGTTTAAATAGTAGGGTCGACTGGGCCCTTGAGCCTTGGGTAGGTAACCAGTATAGGAGAGGGATAACTTTTGAATTCAAAATTCCTGAAATCGTCGTTGATTGGGTTTGTGGCAACGTTGATGGCACCAATTCTTTCCTATCGACTGTGCCAAAAAGTTGTGATGGTCAACACAAGCCTTCACCATTATAAACAAATCAATGTGTGGGTGTTCATTGTGTGTTGAACCCTCATGCGTCGAAAATCGACCGAGAGAGTCCAATATATATATATATATATATATTGTAATATATCAAGAAAAATGAAAAAACACAGGTTTAAATGGGTTAAGTGGTGAGTTTATTGGCCGACGCTACAGTGTTTCGATCTATTAAATAGATCATCTTCAGGGCATAAGATAGAAAATTGTATATCACAGAATGATGAGAAAAAGGAAGATGATCTATTTAATAGATCGAAACACTGCAGCGTTCGGCCAAATAAACTCACCACTTAACCCATTTAAACCTGTGTTTTTTCATTTTTCTTGATAAATTACATACCGTCGGATTTACTTCCTCTCCTTCACACACACACACACATATATTATATATATATATATATATAATATATATATATATAAATATATATAATCGTTATTCTTGATTTCTAAACAGCTGCGATTGGTGTATGAAAAATAGATTTTTTTAAACACATAAAAAACGTTATCGTCGACAATTAGAAGGGAATGGGTTAAATAAAAAGATTTAAATGACGTAATTATTATCTTCATTTATAATTTTGCACAATCCTTAAAATTTATTGTTTTATTTGTGCTGAATAAGATATTAAAATAATTGAAAAGTCGGTGAAGTGTCCCTCTCGACGGGTAAAGAGATCAACACTCAAATCGCAGCTGCTTACAAAGACAGAATAACGATTCATTTCCACTAATTATTGTTGTTACTCAGCGTCACTCACACCACACACACACACACACACCACACACACACAAACATATAATATATATATATATAATTTCTTTTCTCAAAATCTCTTAGATTGCAAGAAACATTGAAACTTTCTAAAAATTATCTTTAGTCATTACATTATCAATTAATTTAGAAAAAAGGATAATATAATTATATATATATATATATATATATATATATAAAAAAAAATAGCTATTTTCAGCCGAACAAATTTGGGAGAATATCGTGCTTAATTGAAGTCCAAAACCTAATTTTTTTGAAAGTTAATTCATTAATGATTAAATTAGGCGGATTTAACTAAATTAATTTGGAATATTTCCCACAACAATTTTCCACAAAATCGTAGGTTTTAGGTGGGATTTAACTACTTAAAATGTAAGGCTGAATTTTTTCTCGATTTGTTTAGCCTTTACATTTAAGTAGTTAAAAATCCCGCCTAATTAATCATTAATGAATTAACTTTAAAAAAAATAGGTTTGACGTCAATTAAAGCACATATTCTCCCAAATAATATATATATATATATATATATATATATATATATTATATATTATATATATATATATTATATATAATTATAAATACGTAAATACATATATCTCTAGATGTATGTTAGGATCACTAAGAACTCAAGTTCTGTTAAAAAACATATGGGGGCATTTCCTTACGCTAAGCGGTTTGAAAGTTCGTTAAAGTACATGTAGAGATATATATGATGTATATATATAATATACTAGCAAATTAAAAAGACACCCTCCGGGCGATGTAAAAATGAATTTTTGAAAGATATTGCCTGAGGGGTGGGAAGTTAAAAAATCAATGTCAGAGGGTTTTTATCATAAGTAAAGACAAATCATCATATTTATTAAAGGTGTAAAAAAATAAATAAAACAATTTGAAATGAAAACTGAGCCCCGTCCCTTTCAAATAAAATGTTGTGTGCATGTAATAATCAAACAATTATTTTGAATATTTTCCACATCAATTTTACACAAAATCGTAAGGTATTTATTTGTAAACGTTTTAGCTAACTTCTTGTTACTGTTAAAAAAAGGAACGAGAGTAAAAAAACAATTTTTAAAATTTGCTTACTCAAATTTTGGGTGTATATAGCACAAGAATATTGTAACGTAATCTGTGACGTAGAGCTATGACATAGTTTTTGTTACAGACAGAAAATACAACTCCATTAATTAAATACATATATAATTAGAATTAAAATGATAACAATATAGAAATAGAATTAAGAATGAAAACATTGTTTTTTCTCAATTATCGCGTGCAGGTCGCACGCAAAGATTTAGAGAAAAATAACGTAGCGTTCACCCGTTATTATCCGATAAATATATTTCAATTTTAACTAAGGAATTACATCAACTTGGTTTAATGTAGAGTGGGGTCCTGAGGAAGATTAATTTTTTGATTGAAAACCATGGTAGACCTTTTATTTTCCATCCAACAAAATTACTAATAGTAATGATATATTATATATATATATATTATATATATATATATATAATATTATATATATAACGAAAAGAGGTAAGAATATATTTTTTCAAAAACAGCTTCAGATAATAATGAAGCAAAATATCTATTGAATTTTATTTCTTTGTGTTTATATATTCCACATTTCCCTCTATTCTCAACCCACCACACACACAACACATATATATATATATATATATATATATATATATATATTTATATATATATATCACAGTTACTTTAAATCCAAAGCAAACAAAATATATTTACTTCTGGATAAAAAAAACGATTCAATAATTATATAATGAAAGGAATGAAAAGAAACAAAACTCAGACAAAAAATGTATAGTATATTTCGCTGGGGAGTTTGAACTCGGCTTCTTCAGCTTTTATTGAATTATTCGGATCAATCTTCCGAATAATTCAATAAAAGCTGAAGAAGCGAGTTTTAACTCCAGCGAAATATACTACACATTTTTGTCTGGGTTTCGTTCTTTCATTCCTTATATTTACCTCATTATTGTCGGAATTTCATTCCAACCCTCTTTACCTCATTTCGACGTATCACATCTCTTCAGTGTGGCTAGATATTTGTAAGCTACATACAACAGGATAAAAACCTGTTCGATTTCATCAAGCAGTCGGGCTACTTTAATCGCTGGCTATCGTCACCTACAGAATGGGAATGGAGATTTTAACTGTTTAATACACAAACATCTGCTAATGTATGTAAGGGCTGTCATTATATGAAAGCGTTGCGTTTACGCTTTAG
>CM042182.1:30288996-30301496 GCA_023376005.1 Doryteuthis pealeii | reverse complement strand
TATTGCAGACGATACAAGGACTTATATGCGACCGACTGTGCTAGCCCGCGCCCGGTTTCGACTGGGGGTCCGGCGAGCTTCGGCCGCTGGATGGTATGTGATGGTATAAATAATAGCGTCGATCCCAGGGGGCCATCCCCCAGGCAATACCTGCCCCCTTTGGGGACAGGGCTGGGTTTATTGCCCAGCGCCTGAGGCGCCCCCCTTGAGGGGAATGCCGACGGGATCGACGCAATTTTTGTTCTCTCCCACCCATTAGCTTCGGCTTGTGGGTGGGTCCACGTTAAAACGGAGCCTTGTGCCAGTCCATACAGGTGGGGGTATGAGACAAATAAATGCGACCGACTGTGCTACTAGGACGGACTCGAAAGAGGTCCGCCTACTATTACGCAAACTGGGGACGACGGAGCACACCAGATTTGTTGACTATATTTTGCCCCGAAAGACCATCGAATTAACGTTTTCAGAAGCTATCAAACTCTTAACAGAATTGTTTAACCCTAAGACTTCATTATTCCATAAACGTTGGAAGTGCATGAACTTAATTCGAAAGGAAAACGAGGATTATACTACCTTCGCATTCACAGTTAATAAACACTGTGACGATTTTAAGCTGACTGAATTAAGCTCTGACAATTTTAAATGTCTAATTTATTGCCAGGGATTAGTATCAGCGAAAGACGCTGAAATTAGGTGAAGGGTATTAAATAAGCTGGAAAATGAGCCCACCTTGACCCTGCGAAAATTGGCAGAAGACTCTCAAAGGTTTGTCAGTTTAAAATAAGATTCAAAAAATATCGAACAGTCTGCTGTAGGACACATTAGGAAACTGCGTGATAATAGAAACAAATGCAGACCTCCCCCCCAAAAAACAAGTTACTCCTTCTTCACCTAAGAAGAGACACGACGATTTGCCCCCTAATCCTTGCTCTGGGTGTGGATCCCTTCCTTGGTACAGGGACTGTATGTACAGGAATAGGAAATGCCTAAATTATGACTGTTCGGACACAAGGCCTCTCACTGCAGGAAAAAGAAATCCCGAAGAAGCAGCATAAAAACGACAAAGTCAGTCGAGCAAGATGGCCGTAACATAATAAAATATGTACTGGTACAAATTTTAGACAGAAACGTAAAACTCCAATTAGATTCTGGGTCGGACTTAACGATTATCAACGCATATACTTGGTAAACCGATGATGTCAAGAACGAAAAAATTAGCCAGATCAGTCACGGGGGAAAAATCGATTTCGAAGGTGAAATTGTCACCAATGTAACTTTAAATGGGCAAACCCATAAATTAAAAATGTTTGTTCTAAAAAATACAAACAATTTATTTGGCACAGACGCTATGTAAAAATTTGAGTTGTGGAAATCGCCCATTAACACTTTTTGCCAGGAAATAAAAAATTCAACGGCCAAGTCAGAAAAATTAATAGAAGAATTGAAAAAAACTTTTCCTAACGTTTTTCTGGGGGTCTTGGTCGTTGCAAAAAAATGACTGCGAAACTCGCATTACCGGATAATATCCAGCCAGTTTTAAGAAGAAAAGAAATGTGCCATTTGCCTCGTTAGAACAGATCAACAAAGAGCTAGATAGACTAGAGAAGACCGGCATTCTTTCAAAAATTGAATATAACTCGTGGGCTGCACCGACCGTCTACGTAAAAAATAAATCTAAAGAAATCCGCGTTTGCGCCGATTTCTCCACGGGGCTCAACGCTGCCCTTAAGGATTATCATTACCCTTTGCCAAGCCCAAATGAAGTGTTCACAAAAATGAGTGGGGGAAAATTCTTTTTAAAAATCGACCTCAGTGACGCTTATCTACAAATACCCGTCGAAAAAGAAAGCTCCAAACTGCTTTGTATTAATACCCATCGGGGATTATATAAGTTTGAACGGTTGGCATTTGGGATCAATGTCGCCCCAGCAATATTTCAGCAAGTAATGGATACGATGCTGGGCGGATTCGATTTTTCAATCGCCTACTTGGACAACATTTTAATAAAAAGTCAAGATATGGAGCAGCACAAACAACACGTCCACCAAGTTTTCAAAAACATCCAGGACTACGGGTTCAAACTAAAATAATCTAAGTGCGACTTCTTCATAGAGAAAATAAGGGCACATAATCGACAAAGAGGGTAGAAGGCCATATCCAGAACGGTCGATAGCTATCAAAGAAATGCCGGCTCCCGAAAATGTTTCGTCACTACAAAGTTTTTTAGGACTTGCTAATTATTACCAAACTTTTATTCCTAATATGCATGATTTACGTGCCCCGCTAAATGAACTTTTAAAAAAGATAAGGCCTGGGAATACATTATTACCCGTCGTGTTTGTCTTATTTTGACCACTTAAAACCCCACAACATATATATATATATATATTAATGTCATCCACAGACACGTGTTTCGGCGTTTCACGCCTCTTCAGTGTGGCTAGACACAACTATCTTTGGCTAGGGTCGAACTCAGACTGACCGTTTGGCAGCCTGATATCTTATCCCTCGTCCACTGACAGCTGTAGCGGGGGACTAGTGATTTTAAACTACTAAGTACATAGGTTTGTTTATGTATTTTACGGTCGCAGAGAGATCAAATTTCCGGGAAAACGATCATTGCTTATATGCTTAATAGTGAGAGTGGCACATCTTGCCCCGTAGGGGAGGGGTTGAGAAACTTCATACTTTACGAGGAGCGATTTAATGCCGACAAAGTTTTGAAATAAATTCCATTTTAATGGATAATCAATTTTTTTTATAAACACTTTTTTCTATTTAACTCAGAGATGGAACTCAATCGAATTCAAGTAATTATAAAACTGATCTATTTGACTCATAGTTGGGTTAGAGTGGACTTGGGAGTAATGCCACTAAAAGGGTACTCAAAATTTCCCAGAACCGAAGCCTCACCATCATATGCAGTTTAGTGCCTCACCTCATTTTTAAACAAACTAAACTCGAACATCGACTACTGGTTTCAGAGAAAAATGTGCAACTACACCAGTCACAAAGCGGACAAAAAAGTAAATCTATTATTGGTATTTATCCGAGTTTGGCACAAGGCCTTTTAGGGTTGGAGGAGGATGACTCCTATTCAGGGGATACAGTCAGTTTATTCTAAGTTCCACCGTCAAAGTGCAAATAAAAGACAAATTGTGTACTTGTTTGCGAGAATGTGTTTTTATTGCCTATATTAAGATAACATTAATTCATAAAACTACCCGGATCAGAATGAACCTGGGAGCAATGGTGATGAAGCGGTGCTCCACATTCCCCAAACCTCCAGAACAGGAATCTCACCACCTGATAGGGTTTAACATCATTCCCATAACATGAAGACCCTCAGCCACTGCTTTCTAGTACATATATGATAAAAAGGGGGCTTGCCGTAAGAGCAATCATATGTGCTAGGGCTTGACGTGACCAGCCGATTGATCGGAGAGGGGCCTCTCTGACCGCCCTTCTAGCTCAAGTAAGGGCCTAAGTGGAGTATTGCATGTCAGAGTGCTCATCCACCCGGATTCCGTCCTTAAGCATCACGGGTCACCACCCATTGCCAACTGGTGACCCAACTGGGGGCGTCTTACCCCTATGCAGGTATCAGCTAGACAGCGAGGGAGTCTATCCCCTTTTCACTGATGCTTGACCAAGGAGTTTTTTTTGCGTCTGAGATGGAGCGCCACACCCACCATCAGCTCCTCACTTTACTGCACAAAGCTACAGGTAAATAATAGGGGAGAGTGGGTTCACTAGACTAGGCTGGACAACTAATCTGGAAGAAGGAAAATCACGTATTTAACCTGTTTTACTCCACTTACAAATTGATCTTATGTCACATATTACACACACACACACACACACACACACATATATATATATATATATATATATATATATATATATGAGAACGAGAGATAAACTAATATATATATATTTCTTATATCTACCTATCTATCTATCTATCTATCTATCTATCAACAAGGTGTGTCATAAAAGTATCGAGTTTGAAGCTGTATTTACCGAGACAGAAATGGAGAATGAACAATGAATGGAACATTAATTTTTTCAGAATAAAAGTAGTGTCAAAAAGTACAAAAAATATCGATACTTTTTGACACACCTTATATATATATATATATTATATATATATATATATATATTAATGATTTTTTAAAGATGGGCGTTATTACGAAGTATCTAAAAATAAATGAATGAACTCGATGTTATGGAGTATTGGATTCACTTATTTTTTTATTATTTGTTATCATAAATTTTTGGGTTCGTTAGATACCCTTTTATCAAATGAATGTTGCTCGTTCAACGGATCTTTTGTCTTTGTTATATATAACATATATATAACATATATAAGATAACAGAAGAATTACAGAAACACGCACAACCTATATATATGTATATGTATATATATATATATATATCAATATATGTATTGATCAAAGCCTGAAGAAGATACCAGAATATCTGAAACACGTGTTGCGTATGTGAAATAAAAAGAATACAACATTTTTTCTGAGAACGATACATTTTGCGGACCTTCTTCTCTTTTTTTATAAAATATTACATTTTCTCCCGTTGGAACCAGAACAACATTTATATATATATATATATATATATATATATATATATATATATATATATATGTCCAAAATCAAATTGGGTCTATTCTTACATAACGTAAATTTAAAGTAAGTTCGACGCTTTGCTGTTGAGGGAATATTTTTACAAGCATTTACAAATAATTACTTTTGTGTATTTCACTGTGTGTTCAATAACAACAACAGCAAAGCGGTCGTCTTGCCCCCATCGCTGACTGTGTTGTTGCCACGTCACTTCAAATACCGAAAGAAGCGAGATTAGACTCAGACGAATTTTAACTGTCTAGACAACTTTTTTGAAAAGAGAATAAAAAAAAGATAATAGCAAATTCAATCAAGTTGACGACGTTTGTGACCTATTTTTTTTTTGTTGCTTTGTTTAAAATTCGGTAAGGTTAAAAATGGTGGGCAAGAAATAAGGGGTCCATTCAGCAGCAACAGCAACAACAACAACAACAATAATATAATCTATTAATAATGGAGATTCGCTTCCGGTTTTTGTCTGTAACAAACATTACGCCACTACTGACGTCACAATACCCAAAATCGTCATAACATAGAATAAATACACTCAAAATTCGAACATGCAACATTAGACAGTCCTCATTGTTTTTTTAAAACAAGTTTTAATAAATACATGACTGGTATTATATATCTATATATAGTTTGTTTTATTTTAATACATATTTAAAGTTTACATTTCAATTTGTTTTATTTTTTAATCCTTTAATGAATTTGATGATTTTTATTACTTAGGGTCCAAACTCACTGACATTGATTTTTTTACTCCACCCCTCAGGAATATGTTTCAAAAATCTATTTTTACATCGCCCGGGGGCGTTTTTTTATTTGCACTACTACTACTACTACTACTACTACTACTACTACTAATAATAATAATAATAATTGCTGCACAGAATAATGCCATAAGGACAAACTATATCAAAGCAAAAATTTATAAGACCCAACAAATAGTAAATGTAGACGATGCGGTGACAGAGATGAGACAGTAAACCATATACTATGCAAATAGAAAACTAGCAAACGAGAGTGCGAAACTAGACACGACTGGGTTGGGAAGGTGATCCACTGGGACACATTAAATTTTGACCACACAACAAAATGGTATATGCATAAACCAGAATCTGTTCTTGAGAACGAAACGCATAAAGTTCTCTGGGACTTTGAGATAAAAACGGATCACCTTATACCAGCAAGAAGACCAGACCTAGTGTTGATTAACAAAAAAAGAAAGAACTAGTCAACTGCAGATCACTGGGTGAAGCTGAAGGAAAACGAAAAAATGGACAAATACCCGGACCTTGCCAGAGAACTGAAAAATGTATGGAATATGAAAGTCAAAGTGATACCAATTGTAGTTGCTGCACAGTAACGGTCCCAAAAAGATTGGAAAAAGTTTGAAAAATCTGGAAATCAGAGGAAGAATTGAGACCATCCAGAATACTACACTGCTGCAATCTGCCAGAATACTCAGAAGAGTCCTTGAGACCTGAGGAGACTTACGCTGATGGGAAAAATTCAAAGGGAGTGAATAATAATAATAATAATAATAATAATAATAATAATACGGTTCCAGCAGATTACAGGGTGAGGTTGAAGGAAAATGAAAATATGGATAAATACCTGGATCTTGCCAGAGAATTGAAAAAGCTCTGGAATATGAGAGTGAAAGTGATACCAATTGTAGTTGGTGCAATTGGAACGGGCCCAATAAACTTGAAAAAAGACTGGAGGATCTAGAAATTATAGAAAGAATTGAGACCACCCACACTACTGCACTGCTGCAATCTGCCAGAATACTCATAAGAGTCCTGGAGACCTGAGGAGACTTGTTGTCACTTAGACTCCAGTGAAAGACCATCAGCTAACACTGATGTGAAAAACTGAAAAGAAGTGAAAATAATAATAATGAAGTTAGACAGCATCTAGTAGTTAAGTTTTAATTCTGGACCTCTGAGGAATAGGAAGTAACTTTTTGTGGCCATTACTCCCAGGTACACTCTGATCCGGAGTGATTATACATGTTAGTGCCCCATCTAGGGTTTAAATACAAAACAAAACAAAAAACTGAGTTTAAAATAATGTGTTTTAAAAAATTGAGTTTTTAAAGAATTTAATACGCATCAAGAATGAATAAAACAAAATAAAATAACACAGCGAGGATTGACATGCCCGCAAGAAATAACAAATAAGGGGTCCAGACGACGACGACGACGACAACGACGACAACAACAACAAAAAAGAAAAAAAGAGACTTAGAAAAATGCTACTAAAGAGGGAACAAAAAAGACGCGTGCCCAAAACTGGCGGATCCAATAAATGCAGAAGTTGAAAAAAAAAAAACAAAACAAAACAAAACAAAAAAAAACTGAAATATAAAGAAACGGGAAAAATCATCGACGGTTAAATAATAAAAAAAAAAAAACAGAAGTGATGAAACGACAAAATCGATATAATTTATCTAGTCTCTCTCTCTATATATATATAATATATATATATATATATATATATATATATAATATATATATTTATATATATATATATTATATATATATATTTATATATATATATATATTTATTTTCTCTCTCTCTCATCTCTTCTCTCTCTCTCTCTCTCTCTCTCTCTCTCTATATATATATATATATATATATATTATTTATACAATTTATATATATATAATATATATATAATATATATTATTTATAAAATATATATTATTTATAAAATATATATATATTATTTATAAAATATATATATATTATTTATTTAAAAAAATAAAATAAAATAAATAAAAAAATTAACATTAAAAAATAAAATAAAATAAAATAAAATCGAGCTGACTCTATAATTACAATTTTTGATAAAATTAATTTCATTGTAAGCTTCTGAATCCCACACACACATGCACATATGTAAATGTATATGAACAAGGCAAGCACACAAACAGAACACACACACTCAACAAACACACACATACATACAAATAACACACACACACACACACACACACACAACACAACAGGTGGTTTTGACATACATGAAATTTACACACCCACACCTATAAATAACCAACCAAATCTGTAATGTTAATCACAGACACATATTAAAAAGAAAAAAGGGATCAGATAGTCCTGTTAGCAA
This sequence comes from Doryteuthis pealeii, assembly GCA_023376005.1. NCBI lineage: Eukaryota > Metazoa > Mollusca > Cephalopoda > Myopsida > Loliginidae > Doryteuthis > Doryteuthis pealeii. The sequence continues at coordinate 30,293,717 of CM042182.1, read as the reverse complement.
ACATAAAAATTCAGGCGAGCCAGATGTGGAATAATTTTTAAAAAGAGAAAAAGGAGAAGAAAAAATGAAACGACAGACCCAAACACACACATAAACAAGCACCCCCCCCCACACACACACATACAGAGAATTTGGAAGGCATGAGACAGAACAAATGAACAGCCACTAGCAACAACTTCAGTTCTGGTGATCTTCTGTAGAAGGGATTTTTATCCCGAAATATTAATAATTAATCACAGGTTAACAAACAACACCATAGTTTACCTTCTTTTTTCTTTACACTTGCATTGTGATAGCCTTCAAAACCAACCAACAAACCAATATATATATATATATATATATATATATTATATATATATATATATATATATATGGGCCGGGTTAGCTCAGTCGGCTGAGCGTTCGGCTTGGGATCAAAAGGTTCATGGTTTGATACCGACCCTCGCCAACTCAGTATATGAGTAGCACAAGGGTCTGTGCTGTAAAGTGAGGAGCTGATGGTAGATGTGGAGCTCCACCTTAGATGCTAAAATAATCTCCTTGGTCTAGCGCTAGTGAAAAAGTTAAAGATTCCCTCGCTTGTTGGGCTGATACCGACATTAGGCCGCCCTGACGACTTTTACTTTACTTTACTTTATATATATAATATATATATATATACCATCGTTTCCTACCTGATGATGGCAAACTGTATTGCTGAAAGCGCTCGTTTTGAAAACCTTTGGTGGACGACTGTTCAGTTCCACACCGACACCAAAAAGATGTCCCGAAAATTAGAAAGGATCAACCAAAAACTTGTCCGACAAGAATTGTCTGTACAGTTCAACAAAACTTGTATAAAAGAAAAAATGCTGCCAAATACACTTATATATATATATATATATATATATATATATATATATATATATATATATATATATATATATATATGTCTCGTCAGGTCTCCAGGACTCTTCTGAGTATTATTTTTTTATTAGTATTATTATTTTTAATTGATTTTTATTTTCTATTATTTATTATTTTTTAATTTTATTATCTTCTATTAATTTATTTTATTATTTATATCTTAACTAGTATTTTCTTTTATACTTCATTATACTCTAATGTTTAAATTTAAAATCTTTTTATTTTACTTGTCTATTTATATTTTAATATACTACTCTGTTTTTCTGTCATGTCACCTTTTTGTCTGTCTGGACACCCTAGAAATCAACTTTGAGATGTATCTCTTTTTTCATTCACTTCCTGTTTCTATGGTTACAATCCCACACTGTTAAAAATATATATAATTTTTTTTATTATTTTTTATTTTTGTTTGAATTTTATATATATTCAGCTCTTTGGGTTTTTTGTGATATGCTTGTCCATAAGTGAATTGAGACCCATCTGATGAGGCGAAAATTTGGGGAGCCGGTTTAAATCAACTTAGATTTATATGGGCCCAATTTTCGTCGAAATAAATTTATTATGGGATTACTGTATTGAGTTCTTCCTTCCTTTATTGATATATATATATATATATATAATATTTATATATATATATATATATATATATATATATATATATATGAGTGTGTGTGTGTGTGTGTGTGTGTGTGCATAAGTGTATGCGTATTTTGCAGTTGCCCTTGTGTTTGTAGGAATGCAAGCAGATTTGAAGAAAAAACCAGAACCAGTCTGTATTGTCAAAATCTTAATTAATCAAGAGAGAACGTGATTACTGCTTCATACAATTTGGTCCCCAGTGAGACGGAAGCTAATTAAAGTGTTGTCATGCGAAATGTGTTATAAAATAAGAACAGACTGAAAAAAGGAATAGATATGAAGAGAGAGAAAAAGAAAAGGTGAAAAGACGGGGGGGCGGTATTTTCAAGAATAGATTGAAATCAATAGATAAATGTGAACGGCCTGTGAGATATGTAAGGGGGAATGAGTTCATTGGAGAGGGACAAATGTGATGCAGGTATAAAGAAATATACTTAGAGATAATGATCAGAGAGAGAGAGAGAGAGAGAGAGAGAGAGAGAGAGAGAGAGAGAGAGAGAGAGAGAGATTCTGTCGTCTTTAACAAAACAGTTTAAATGATACACACACACACACACACACACACACACACATATATATATATATATATATATATATATATATATATGAGGAAAAATGAGTAAAGAAAAGAAATGTAGATGGATAAAATGAATTTAATCGATATCACATTAATCGATATAACTTACACATGTGTTTCGGTCAGTTTATGTGTGTGAAAATATTTCGCACACATAGAAGAGTCGAACTTCATCAGAGTGAACATTTATTTTGAACTTTCAAAATAAATGTTCACTCTGATGAAGGTCGATTCTTCTATTGTCGGATTCAATTCCTTTTCATTTTCAACACACACACACACACACACACACACACACACACACCACACACATATATATATATATATATATATATATATATATATATATTATTGAAGCTTTTTTATTAAAGACCACTGAACATTTATTCTGTATAATTTTTAGGTGTAGGAATCTATATGGTTAAATAATAATTGCCGCAAAAATCCAACCATTTTCCTTTCAGATATGGGTAAATAGTAAGGTGGAGTGGGCTCCTTCACCTTTGTTAAACAACCAGTCGGGGAGAATTAAAACTATGAATTCAAACCTACAAAACTCCGCTTAAGAAATTGACCTTATGTCACATTCTGCTCGTGTGAAGGGTTTGGTATATGTGGTTAATTAAATTCTGAAGAAGAATCAGAACGTCTGAAACACGTGTCGCTAATTTAAAATATTAACAAAAAATGTTTTTAAAAACATAGTACATTTTGCGAACCTTCTTTTTTTATAATATATATCATCATTTATTTTTCAACATAGTCTTCCTTTAGACAGCTGATACAAAAGAAACGAGGCTTGACATTGTCTTATCTGGATGAAGTTTGAAGATTTAGACAACAGTCTAGACGTCACTTTGCTATATAGTTATTTACCCGTACCCTCCAGCAAGAGCAGGATGTGACACAAGGACATTTTTAAGCGGAATTTAAACAGGTTTGAATTCAGAGTTTTCCTTCTCCTAGTCCGATACAATATATATATATATATACATATATTACGCATATATACATGTGTGTGTGTGCGTGTGTGTGTGTGTGTGTGTGTTTGCGTGTGTGTGTGTGCGCGCGCGTGTGTGTGTGTCTTGTTAGACTCTACGGATAATTCTTGTCGGACGAGTTTTTGTTCGTTCCTTTCTTACTGTCTGGCCATCTTCTTAATATCCGAGTAGAATTGGTGTAGCAATCCAACAAAGGTTCTACTAGTAATTTCTACCGCTACTGCTTGTTTTAAAAGCAAGAGAACGGAAACATCCCGCCAGTTCCACACCTGATGATCGCACAAAGTCGTGCACTTTAGCACCCCATCACACAATCTAGATAATCTTATGTGTCTTTTATCGAGCATGGATTTCCATCCACTCAATCAAGAAAACTAGCTGAATTAAAATGGATAATTAGATTAAACACCCACACCAAAGGTCTCAACAGCGATACAGGAACACTAAAAGCCTATTAATATTTCCAAAATACCCCCACCACCTCTAATCAGTGGGGGGGGGTCACAGTCAAGTCTGACTCAAGGTTCCAATCGACAGTCTAAACACTCCCAACTGTATCTCGCTCCAAAATACAATATCCAAAATTATTTCTTTGTCCCGCTCGTCTCGACAACAAACTACTACTGCAGTCATTCTCGCTGGTCTATGAGAATAAGTCCTTTAAATACACCTTAATTTCACCACATCCGGCCTCCTCACTCATAATTGTCCGTGCAGCACGTGCGACACTCGTCAGCACGGCGCGACCACCTACATCCGGGCCACTATGCTATTTCTTATTTCACCGATCGTCCACAGCTCTCACATTCTGAAGGAAGCGGGTTCGACTCTCGGTCAGTCCTACACGCCAGGCAAAGCCTAGCGTGATATTTTATTGATATCAAAACTTAAATACTTGCACCCGGAGGGTGCATATATTTGCTAGTTCTAATAACATGCAATTGTATTTATATATACAACAAATAGCGGTTTACAGTGTGAACGGGAAGCTAATTTGCATATTGATATTAAAATCTAATTTTAATAAGTATATGCTTAGTATTATTGATTTCTAACTGTTTGGTTTTATTTAATGAAAATAAGCAAAAATCTCTTCAATAAATCTAATGAAATCCATTAACAAGAAAACATAACTGTCATTTTATTCTTTACTACCTCTTTTAACTAAAATATTTAAATTTATAAAAAATAACAATGAAAGATGAGTGATGGAAGAGTAAATTTCAGTTGTTCTATTTTTCGATATACCCTCCTCAGTTTCAAATCTTTTTATCTGCATTCTTATTTAGTTTCATTAGCGTTTCTAATTTGATACGATATTTCATTACATTAAAAACTTAAATACTTGCACCCACTAGGGTGCATATATTTTGCTAGTATATATATTTGAGATTATTTGGGTATATGTATCGCGTTGTGGGAGATACATATATGAGGTTTGGACATTTGTTATGAAGCATCAAGAAATAAACTCGGTTGTTGTATAGTATAGTTTCGTTTATCTAGTAGTAGTAAATTTTCAGGATTTTTATAGCTCTCTTCTTCAGACTTCAGGATTTTATAGCTCTCTTCTTCAATCCTGATCATCTGCTACTGAC
>CM042182.1:30266496-30283996 GCA_023376005.1 Doryteuthis pealeii | reverse complement strand
CCGGAGGGTGTCTTTTTAATTTGCTAGTATATATATATATAACATCATATATATCTCTACATGGTACTTTAACGAACTTTCACCGCTTAGCGTAAGGAAATGCCCATATGTTTTTTACAGACTTGAGTTCTTTAGTGATCCTAACATACATCTAGAGATATATGTATTTATCAGTATTATATATATATATATATATATATATATATATATATATATATATATATATATATATATATATATATATTTGGGAGAATATGTGCTTAATTGACGTCAAACCTATTTTTTTTTAAAGTTAATTCATTAATGATTAATTAGGCGGGATTTAACTACTTAAATGTAAGGCTAAACAAATCGAGAAAAATCAAGCCTTACATTTAAGTAGTTAAATCCCACCTAAAACCTACGATTTTGTGGAAAATTGATGTGGGAAATATTCCAAATAATTTAGTTAAATCCCGCCTAATTAATCATTAATGAATTAACTTTCAAAAAAATTAGGTTTGACTTCAATTAAGCACATATTCTCCCAAATATTGTCGGCTGAAAATAGCCATATTTGTTTTATATATATATATATATATATATATATATATATATATATATCCTTTTTCTAATTAATTGATAATGTAAATGACTAAAAGTAAATTTTTAGAAAGTTCAATGTTCTTGCAATCTAAGAGATTTGAGAAAGAAATTATATATATATATATATATGTGTGTGTGTGTGTGTGTGTGTGTGTGTGTGTGTGAGTGACGCTGAGTAAAACAACAATAATTAGTGGAAATGAATCGTTATTCTGTCTTTGTAAGCAGCTGCGATTTGAGTGTTGATCTCTTTACCCGTCGAGAGGGACACTTCACCGACTTTTTCAATTATTTTATATCTTATTCAGCACAAATAAAACAAATACAATTTTAAGGATTGTGCAAAATTATAAATGAAGATAATAAATTACGTCATTTAAATCTTTTATTAACCCATTCCCTTCTAATTGTCGACGATAACCGTTTTTTATGTGTTTAAAAAAATCTATTTATTCATACACCAATCGCAGCTGTTTAGAAATACAGAATAACGATTATATATATATATATATATATATATATATATATATATATATATATATGTGTGTGTGTGTGAAGAGAGGAAGTAAATCCGACGGTATGTAATTTATCAAGAAAAATGAAAAAACACAGGTTTAAATGGGTTAAGTGGTGAGTTTATTGGCCGACGCTGCAGTGTTTCGATCTATTAAATAGATCATCTTCCTTTTTCTCATCATTCTGTGATATACAATTTCTTATCTTATGCCCTGAAGATGATCTATTTAATAGATCGAAACACTGTAGCGTCGGCCAATAAACTCACCACTTAACCCATTTAAACCTGTGTTTTTTCATTTTTCTTGATATATTACATATATATATATATATATTTGGACTCTCCCGTCGATTTTCGACGCATGAGGGTTCACACACACAATGAACACCCACACATTGATTTGTTTATAATGGTGAAGGCTTGTGTTTGACCATCCACACTTTTTGGCACAGTTGATAGGAAAGAATTGGTGCATCAAAAGTTGCCACAAACCCAATCAACGACCGATTTCAGGAATTTTGAATTCAAAGTTATCCCTCTCCTAGACTGGTTACCTACCCAAGGCTCAAGGGCCCAGTCGACCCTACTATTTAACCCATAGCTGGAGGGAGAATATATGGGAGAGTATATATATATATATATGGTCGAATTTTCTTTGTGCGCGGAACATTTCTACATTTTTCTATTATTATTATTTCTTTTCATTTATTATTTAAAAATAATAATAGTTTGAATAATGTACACACGGATAAACTCCTGACCGAAACACATGTAAGTAAAATTTATTAAAATATCCTCTTTTATCCATTCTATACTTTCTTTCCTTTATTTCATTTTTCAACATATATATATATATATATATATATATATATATATATATATATATATATAAAGATAGAATGGTTGGAGTAAAAGCCGACAGTATGAGGTAAGGTAAAAGGAAAACTGGACAAAAAATAACGACTCGAACAAGTAGAAGTAAAAGAGAAATATTTCGTCCTTCTTTACACGAAGAACATCATCAGTCTAACTTTATTCAAAACAAAGTACGTACATTTGTATTTATAGAAGAGAAAGTGAGTTTGTGGTAAAATTGAGGAGAAGGGAAGGTAGAGAGGATTTGATTGAACAGAGAATAACATCATATAAAGTGGAGGGGGAGTTCAGAGGATGATGGTTTGCGTGGGAAGATGAGATGACGAGGTTGCTAGGTGCTTGTTGGGAAAGGGGGGTTGGGATATATATATATATATATATATATATAGTTACTGATGGCCGATTCGGACTGATGAAAATTCAGTCCGGTTTCGCTCTCGGCTAGATGTAGCTGTTAATCTAGCCACACTGTTAAGATGTAAACCTCGAAACACGCTGTCTGTAGATGACTATTATATATGCTCCCAAAACCCAGAAGAGCTCTCTAGATGGTACTTTAACGAACTTTCACCGCGTAGCGTAAGGCAATGCCCATATGTTTTTTACAGACTTGAGTTCTCTAGTGATCCTAACATACATCTACAGATATATGTATTTATCAGTTAAATGTTCCCCTCTTACAGTTACTTGAAAGTTACTGGTAGTAATGAAAATTCATTCGGGTTTCTCTCCCGGCTAGAAGTAGCTGTTAAGTCTACCCACACTGATGAGCGAACTGCCCTATCCGCGGCACAGGTATGTACCATGAAGTGAATGTGGTATACCGCACACGATGCGAAAAATGCAACCAATTCTATATAGGCGCAAAGCATTATAGTCAAAATAGAGTCAGGGAAAAAAATCTGGGTAACCTTCGAATTAAAGAGACATTACTAATAGCTAAACTGCGCCCAGAGATCAATAGCAGAACCGAACTCAACGCAGAGTTCATAATACAATAAACCCACAACCAACGCACACACGTACATGTATATGCACACAAACACGCAACATACACCCACATACACCCACAATAGAGAATTCATAACGCAACAAATCTACAATGAGAAGACAAATGCAAAAAAACGCACCGACATCCATAGACCAGCACACACACACACACACACACGAGCCAATGCACTAGTTGTTAATAAATAGGATTTACTCTGATTATTGATAAATTTGACTAAATAATTGACCGTACATTAAAAAATATGAATTTCCATGGCTAATCTCTTAATAATTGATTCATGTGACATCGGCTGTGGATAAGACATATATATGATATATGTATAATAATTTTTTAAAAATCAAAAAAAAGAAAATCACATTATTAACCTCCTAAAAACAAATCAGCAGAATCTATAATCATAATTCTTGATAGATGTTAGTTTTATTCTAACTTTTAAAATCCAACACACACATTGGATATACATTGATATGAGCAAGGCAAATAAGAAATTTATTAAAAAAAAATTTTTTAAAAGAAAAATAAAATAAATAAATTAATTAAATAAAATAAGATAGATGTAATATTAAAAAAAAAAAAAACAAAACAGAATCTAGCAGGCTCTATAATTACAATTTTTGATAAAATTAATTTCATTCTAAGCACATATTAACGCACGCAAACAGAACATACACACCCTACAAATAACACACACACACACACACACCACACACATGGTGTTGAGACTTACGAACAAATACACCGCACACACACAACAGGACAACACGTGATTTTGATAGACAGTAAATTAATTCATGTGACCAGTAAAGACCCGCACCCATAAACAATCAAACGATATCTGGAATGTTAATCTCAGGCACATTTTTTTTAAAAAGACGGGGATCAGATGGTCCTGTTAGTAAACAAAAAACATGCTTAGAGGGCGAGCCAAATCTGGAATAATAATTTTTTTAGATAAAAAAAAAGGAAATGAACAGACACACAGACATAAGCGCACACACACGCACACTTACATACACACATAAACAGCACCCCCCCCCACACACACACTCAGAATTTGGAAGACATGAGACAGAACAAATGAACAGCCACTAGCAACAACTTCAGTTCTAGTAATTTCTGCAGAAGGGATTTATATCCAGAAATATTAAGAATTAAGAATAAATCATAGGTTAACAAACAGCACAGTTACCTTCTTTTTTCTTTACACTTGCATTGTGTTAGCCTTCAAAACCAACCAACAAACCAATGCTTCAAGCAAATTAAAAAACCCTTTTATAAATATATATATATATATTCTTTGGTTGGGTACTAAGTTTCTTGGTAAAAGGGTGATTCTCTACCAGTAGTTTGTTGTAGAGTTCTGTATGAGAGCTCAATGCTTAATTTTTATATTTTTTATAAACAGAGCAAACATTTTTGTGAATAAAAAGGCCTTAAACATCATATATATAGATGTGAACATGCTGAGAAATTTAGACAGATCAATAGATATGAACAGATAGAGACAGATACGAATAGACATGATAGATAGATAGATGGGAAAATTTAGAAATGAATTCGATGGCATGTAGAAAAAAAGAAATTATTCCAAAAAGTAGATTTATTATAGATGAGGAAGTCGTCTTAAAACGCCTCGTTTATTTTTCTTTGTTTGTTTGGGTTTTTTTTTGGGGGGGGAGGGTTTATTTATTGTTTATTTATTTAATCTTCATCGTTGGTTTGAGTTCAATTCCTAGACGAAGCTGTTGGCATTTCACATAGCGCTAATACCCTTGGGAAAGGTATGAATCCATATATTCTCCTCCAGCTATGGGTTAAATAGTAGGGCAGACTGGGCCCTTCAGCCTTGGGTAGGTAACCAGTCTAGGAGAGGGATAACTCTGAATTCAAATTCTGAGGTCAGTCGTTGATTGGTTTCGTGGCATTCCTTGATACACCAATTCTTTCCTATCGACTGTGCCAAAAAGTGTGGAATGGTCCTACACAAGCCTTCACCACTATAAACAAATCACTGTACTGGTTGTTCACTGGATGAACACTCATGCGTCGAAAATCGACGAGAGAGTCCATTTTCTTTTAAATTTATTTAATCTTCATCAGGACAATAGGATGAAAAAAGTCTTGAAAGAAATGTTTGTATGTCATTGATAGATCTGCAAAAAGATTTTTTTATCCCAATCGTAGCATGAAGAACTAATAATATTCGTTTTATTGTATAATAACTTGTAGATATTAGTATGTGAAGAAAAGTGAATCCGACGGTATGTAGTATATTAAGAAAAATGAAAAAAACAAATGAGTTTATTGGCCGACGCTGCAGTGTTTCGATCTATTAATTAGATCATCTTCAGGGCATTTGTTGGTATATGGAAGGTAATTAGAAATTTTTTATCACAGAATAACGAGAAAAGCGAATGATAGTCCTTGTTATTCAGTCTGCTTAAAAATTTTGAGGTTTGAAAAAAGGAGACGGTTTGAAATATGACGTCAAATATTCTATTTTACGGTGTGAGTATGGGACGGTGTAAGTGTGTGTATCGAAAGGAAACATTGTGCATTTTTAGGTGTGTGGTTCCGTGTGTGTGTGTGTGTGTGTGTATAAATCTTTTGCGATAAATGACAGCGGAAACAAACCTCAAGGTTGTATGTCGTAAATAATACCTAATAATATTCTGGTTGTAAATAATACCTAATAATATTCGTTTTTATTCTATAAGTTGCAGCTACAAGTACGTAAAGTAGTATTTAACTTAGAGAAAGAACATTTACGAAAAAGTTACAAATTGTCAGATTTTGGTCGTAAATAATACCTAATAATATTCTGGTCGTAAATAATACCTAATAATATTCGTTTTTATTCTATAAGTTGCAGCTACAAGTACGTAAAGTAGTATTTAACTTAGAGAAAGAACATTTACGAAAAAGTTACAGATTGTGAGATTTTGGTCGTAAATAATACCTAATAATATTCTGGTCGTAAATAATACCTAATAATATTCGTTTTTATTCTATAATAAGTTGCAGCTACAAATACGTAAAGTAGTATTTAACTTAGAAAAAGAACATTTACGAAAAAGTTACAGATTGTCAGATTTTGGTCGGAAATAATACCTAATAATATTCGTTTTTATTCTATAATAAGCAACTTATTAGTATATTAGCTACAAGTACGTAAAGTAGTATTTACCTTAGAGAAAGATCATTTACGAAAACGATACAGATTATTAGGTATTATACCTAATAATATTTTGGTCGTAAATAATACCTAATAATATTCTGGTCGTAAATAATACCTAATAATATTCGTTTTTATTCTATTAGGTGCAGCTACAAGTAGTAAATTAGTATATAACTTAGGGAAAGAACATTTACGAAAAAGTTACAGATTGTCAGATTTTGGGCGTAAATGATACCTAATAATATTCTGGTCGTAAATAATACCTAATAATATTCGTTTTTATTCTATAATAAGTTGCAGCTACAAGTACGTAAAGCAGTATTTAACTTATAGAAAGAAAATTTACGAAAAAGTTACTGATTATTAGGTATTATACCTAATAATATTTTAGTCGTAAATAATACCTAATAATATTCTGATCGAAATAATACCTAATAATATTCGTTTTTATTCTATAATAAGTAGTATTTAATTTAGAGAAAGAACATTTACGAAAAAGTTACAGATTGTCGGATTTTGGTCATAAATAATACCTAATAATATTTTGGTCGTAAATAATACCTAACAATATTCTGGTCGTAAATAATACCTAATATTATTCGTTTTTATTCTATAATAAGTTGCAGCTACAAGTACGTAAAGTAGTATTTAACTTAGAGAAAGAACATTCACACAAAAGTGAAAGCAGACACTATTATTATTTAGCCTGAGATGAGAAAATTGATGTCTGATAGAAGTTCTTTAGTAAATTGAATGCACTTTCGCCGGCGGCAAACAGTTTATTTGCGTTACTTGTACAGAACTTTCTTTAGTCTCATAGAACAGAAAATTCGCTACGAGCGTATCAAATGATGGGATACCGTATGTCTCTAAAAATTTATTTCATGTAACCACATCTCGATTTTCTTTTTAAAGTATTTGGTTTGGTTCGGTTTAGTTGTTTGTGTTTATGGCATGTAAACCCCCTCTTTCGGGTCATTTAATGCCGAATCAAGCCACTTTGATAAACAAAGGACTCGGGCTGTTACAGTACCAGCTGTTGCTTAAGTGGTCACTTAATTAAGTATTGGACATGCACATCACTGCGTAACTTCGGTGATCATTTAAGGATTCTCCTCTCTCTCCCTTTCTCCTTTCTCCACCCTCTCTCTCTCTCTCTCTCTCTCTCTCTCTCTCTCTCTTCTCTCTCTCTTCTCTATCTATCTATCTATATATATATATATATATATATTATATATATATATATATTGTTTTGAGTTGTTCATTTCTTGACCATTTCCTTCTATCTACAGCATATCGTCGGATCCTAAACCCATCCACCCTTCCTTCATATATATATATCCTATAGTGTGAGATGGTCACTATTACAGCTTTTGCTGGAACGGTGTACCAAATGCAGTATTATTGGTAGAGTGCTCAAAATAAAATAGAGCTGTTATATAATATAATAACATAAATATATAAAGGTTTTACATATCTATTTTATTAGGCGACAAAGGAACATTCACGTTCCTTTGTCACCTAATAAATAGATATGTAAACCTTTATATATTATTTTATTATATCATATATATGAATATATATATATATATATATATATATATATGTGTGTGTGTGTGTGTGTGTGTGTGTGTGTGTGGTGTGTGTGTGTGTGTGTGTTGTGTGGTTGATTAACGCCTGAAGAAGATATTAGAAGATCTGAACACGTGTCGCTAACGTAAAATATAATAATCATCCATTTTGCGAACCTTCATTTTTATAATATATATATATATATATATAATATATATATATATATATATGATTGTGTATGTTTTGTTCTTGTGAACGTTGTTTGTTTGGTCTTTTGAAGCATTGGAAAAAGAACAAAAACAAGAAAAACAGAACAAAAATCAGAATCTTTATATATTCAACCGTTGCTCTGTTCCTGGTTTAATCTATTCCGATATTTCGAGTGAACCTTCACCCTTTTTCAAGGTATATCAGACGGTTCCTATCTGCCTGTTTTTTGAAACGTTTTAGTTTCAAGTGATGCAGCCATACATTAGCACCGACACTGCTACTCCTTGGAAAAATTCTCGCTAAATGAATTCGATCGTATCTTGTTTGTCTTTCTTTACGTTATTATGTATGGGTGTGTGAGTGTGCGTCTGAGTGTGTGTGTGTGTGTGTGTGTGTGTGTGTGAGAGAGAGGAGAGAGAGAGAGAGAGAGAGAGAGATGCGATTTTTATGTGAGTGATAGTGTGTTTGTTGTTGGTGATGGATTATATATTATGGCATGTCAACCTTAGTTGGGTTATTTAATGCAGATGTCTTTTATTATTCAAGCAATGGTATACTTTCCAGTAACATCCTAGTTTGTATTATTTAGATTTTTTGAACTGTTGTCCTCATCTATATTTACACAATGTTTCGGTCGATGTTTCCCCCGGCCTTCTTCGAGTGTTTCTTGTTGAAATGATGCAACACATCTCTCTCTGATTTTTTAGATAATGCTTGATCTTGGTCGTAAATAATACCTAATAATATTCGTTTTTTTTATTGAGTGATAACATGTGGATACAAGTTCGTAAAAGTAGTATTTAGAGAAAGATTATGTATAAAAACGGTTCAGATTGTCAACTCTGTTGATTTTGGTCATAAATAATACCTAATAATATTGTTGCATACTGGCGTTTTCACCGTACCAAATCGATACAATGTTATATACCTTTCTTTACTTCTTTACTTCTTCTATATCTTGGTCATCTATTCTTCTGACCGGCTTTGCTATTCTGATCGTCTAACATCTTGGTCTGGTCTCTTCTAAGGTCTGGACTTTCTTCTATGGGGATTCCGGGTCTGGTTTCTGTTGGGGATTGCTCTTTATCAGAAGCCCTGTGTCATTGTTAGTTTTTAGGTAGTAAACACAAGACTTCGATTTACGTTGATGTTACTTTATTTCCAAATCCCCAACCCAGACAATCTGCGCAGATGAGGCTTACATGTTACGAGCTCGGCTTCTAACTTCTAACTGACTTAAACTTGCTTACCATTACTTAAACCGGAACAGGGTCTTCTATCCTTTCGGTTCACACGATTTATATCTGGAAGGCAAGTTCAGAGTGAGGTCAAGCGCTGTCACTCACTCTCAAGGCCATCAGCTGCACTAATCGCCATTATGATTTCTACACTATTGCCATAATCATTAGGTATCTAATAATTATGTAACAATATTCGTTTTTTATTGAGTGATAACAGGTGGATACAAGTTCGTAAAAGTAGTATTTAGAGAAAGATTATTGATAAAAACGGTACAGATTGTCAACGCTGTTGATTTTGGTCATAAATAATACCCAATAATATTCGTTTTTTTTTCTCTTTTTATTTTCATTCTATAATAATTTAGCTTTAGTAGTATTTAGCTTAGAGAATGATTATTGAAGAAAACGTTACAAATTGTCAACGCTATTATTTAGATTTTTTGGACTGTTGTCCTCACCTTTATCGTTATAGGCACAAAGTTTCGACCGTTGTGCCCTCCGGTCTTCTTCAGGTGTTTGTTATTGAACTGATGCAACACATCTCTATTTGTCTGAATTTTTAAGACAATGCTTGATAATTTGTATTATCTAGATTTTTGGACTGTTGTCCTCATCTTCATTGTTATATACACAACGTTTCGGTCGATGTGCCGTCTAGTCTTCTTCAGGTGTATCTTGTCGAACTCAAGAACCTTCTTGTCGAACTCGGGAGCATCAATGCCGTAATCAGGTTACGGAACTTCGAATTGTATAAAACAATAAAGATGAGGACAAAGTCCGAAAGATGTAAATAATACAAATTATCAAGCCTCATCTCAAAAATTTAGACAAATGAATCTGCAATTTTTATATCACCTTCACCAGGATCTTTCTTTATTTTCGGGATCTTACCGAATTCTACTTTTATATGCCATATATATTTTCATTGTTTTTAGTTTTTTCTATAAAAATGCACTGGAAAGTATTTTTACTATAAAAATGTATTGGAAATTATTTTTACAATAAAATGTATTGGAAAGTATTTTTACTATAAAAATGTATTGGAAATTATTTTTACTATAAAAATCTATTGGAAATTATTTCTACTATAAAAATGTATTGGAAATTATTTTTACTATAAAAATGTATTGGAAATTATTTTACTATAAAATGTATTGGAAATTAAATTATTTTTACAATAAAAATGTATTGGAAATTATTTCTACTATAAAAATGTATTGGAAAGTATTTTTACATAAAAATGTATTGGAATTTTTTTTTCTATAAAAATACATTGGAAATTATTTCTACTATAAAAATGTATTGGAATTATTTTTACTATAAAATGAATTGGAAATTTTTTTTTTATAAAATGCATTGGAAATTGAAATATGGTATACTATAATGTAATGAGTTTGCACGGAGGTGTACGGTTTATATGGAGGCGCCTGTTGTTTAATGTTTACCTTCGGAGAAAATGGTCACGGATACCTGAGTTCAAATCCTAGAAGATCCCGCTTGCATTTCACATAGCGCTAATGCCCTTAGGAAAGGTAGGTATCCAATTATACTCTCCCCAGCTATGGGTAAATGGAAGGGATAACTGGACTCTTTAATCTTGATATGTCAAAAGGTCCAAGTGAAGAGAAATTCTGAATTCAAATCTGTTAAAGTTCCCTTAAAAATTGACCTTGTGCCATATCCTATTCGTGCAGAGGGTTTGGTAAATATAGATATGGTTTCAAGTATTTTAAACTAATTTTAATCATTTCCAAAAAGATATATTTGACCTATAGATGGGCTTTAACAGGTACTACAATTCTGTTTTTTTTTTGGGGGGGGGTTTACGGCATATCAACCTCAGTGGGTCATTTAATGCCGATAAAGTTTTGAAATAAATCAATTCTTAATGGATAATATTTTTTTTTAAATACATTTTTCTATTTAACCCATAGATGGGACCCTAACAGGTACTACCACTCCGGGTCAGAGTGGACCAGGGGGCAATGGTGATGAAGGGGTGCTCCACATAACCCAAACCTCCAAAACTGGAACCTCACCATCAATAGAGTTTAACGTCATTCCCAGGACATGTAGACCCTCAGTCACCGCCTTCTAGCACCCATATGATAAAAAGGGGTTGGGGCTTGCCATTAAGGCAATAGGGTTGGGAAAATCATATAGGTGTTGGGCTTGACGTGACCAGCCGATTGATCGGAGGGGGCCTCTCCGACCGCCCGTCTAACCTAAGATAGAGCCAAAGTGGAGTATTTGCATGTCATGAACTGCTCATCCACCTGGGCTCTATCCTTAAGCATCACGGGTCGCCACCCACGGCCAACAGGTGGCCCCATTGGGGGAGTCTTACCCCTCTGCAGAGGTGCAGTCGGTGCATTCTAATGCCCCACCGACAGGGCGGTACAATTCTGGATCAGAGTGGTCTTGGGAGTATTAGTAGGACTTCTCTGATCCAGAATGGTAGTAATGAAAGGATAAATCTACACTATCTAGAGCTCTAGAACAGGAGCCTCACCACTAGATATTTAGTGTCATGCATATTTATGAACGCCTCCACACGAACAGGATGTGACACAAGGTCAATTTCTTAAGCAGAGTTTGACAGGTTTAAATTCAGAGTTTTCCTTCTCCTACACCGGTTGCAAATCCAAGGTTAAGGAGCCCATTCTTCCCTACAATTTACCCATAGGGAGTGAGAATATTTGGATTCATACCTTTTCCAAGTGTATTAGCGCTATGTGAAATGCAAACAGCATCGTCCAGGATTTGAACTCAGGTCGACAAGTCCATTTCCTACGACTGTAACCATTACACCACGCGCCTGCTTAGGGTCATTGGGAGGACATTCAGGTGCTATGGGAAATGCAAACACCATAGGGAGGACACAAAGGTGCTACGAGAAAATGCAAAGAGCATCAAGGGTTTGAACTCGGGTTGACGAGTCCATTTCTTACTACTCTAACCATGACACCACGCGCCTGTTTCGGGTCATTGGGGGGACACTTCTTTTTTCTTTTTTTCTTTTTGTTGTTAGGGGTGGGTCTTGCCGCTTTGCTGGGGATGATGTCAACACATTATAGGCCGAGCCAACAGGGCTGCATAATGTGTTTGTGAATATTTCACTGGTAAACATTCCACTGCAAACATTACGTCATCGAAACATTCGCGAATCTCGTGACAGCACAATAACAACATAAAAAAAAGTTAACTATTAGTAATCCTACTTAAAGTAATAATCTATGATCTCGCGCTTCCTCGTTGCAAACGAGATTATACTGGGAAGGCCCCAGAGGCAATTACCAACGAGAACACATATCAACACAATTCAAAGGGAATATTTAAAAATGAAAAACGAAAAACGAAAAAAAAAATGGAGAATAGAAAGTGGAAAATGGAAGAGAAAAAAATAATGCTGGATTTTGAAAGGGAATCTGGAAATGGGCGAAACGAGAATAAAACGAGAAGAATGAAAAAGAGATTGGGAAGGAGGAAAGAGATAAACAGTTTTATTAGGGGGAACAAAAAATAGAGAGTCTTTTAGAAACAGAAAATAAATCAATTAACATATTTGAATCTTAACGAAGAATAAAAAGTATAGAAAGAATAAAAGTATAAAGAAGAAAGAAAGAAAGAAAGAAAGAAGAAAATATAGAAGCGAAAGAAAGACGATGTAAAAAAAGAGGAAAGAAAGAAACAAAGAAACAAAGAAGGAAGGAAAATTATAAAGAGAAAGAAAGAGAATATTATGAAAGAAAAAAGCAAAGAAAGAAGAAAGAAAGAAAGAGAAAAAAGACAGAATAAAGAAGCGAAAGAAAGACGATGTAAAGAAAGAGGAAAGAAAGAAAGAAAGAAAGAAAGAAAGAAGGAAAAGTATAGAAGAGAAATAAAGAGAAAATTATGAAAGAAAGAAGCAAAGAAAGACAGAAAGAAGACAGACAGAAAGAAAGAAAGAAAGAAGAAAGAAAGAAAGAAAGAAAGAAAGAAAAATATAGAAGCGAAAGAAAGACGATGTAAGAAAGAGGAAAGAAAGAAAGAAAGAAGGAAGGAAGGAAAGTATAAAAGAGAAAGAAAGAGAATATTATGAAAGAAAGAAAGAAAGAAAGAAAAAATTAGAAGCGAAAGAAAGACGATGTAAAGAAAGAAAGAAGAAAGAAAGAAAGAAGGAAGGAAAAGTATAGAAGAGAAAGAAAGAGAATATTATGAAAGAAAGAAGCAAAGAAAGAAAGAAAGACAGAAAGAAAGACAATGTAAAGAAAGAGGAACGTAAGAAAGAAAGAAGGAAGGAAGGAAGGAAAAGATAAAAGAGAAAGAAAATATCATGAAAAAGAAAGAAAGAAAGAAAGAAAGAGAAAAAAGACAGTAAAATATAGAAGCGGAAGAAAGATGATGTAAGAAAGAGGAAAAAAGAAAAAAGAAGGAAGGAAAAGTATAGAAGAGAAAGAAAGAGAATATTATGAAAGAAAAAAGCAAAGAAAGAAAGAAAGAAAGAAAGAAAAGTATAGAATATAAAGGAAGAGAATATTATAAAAGAAAAAAGGAAATAAGTAAAGACAAAATATAGAATCGAAAGTAAGGTAATAAGAAAGAAAGAAAGAAAGAAAGAAAGAAATAATATAAAAAAATATTGGAAGCTATTATAGGTAAAATGCAAACATCATTGCCTTGGATTTGAACTCGTGTCGCCGTATCTATTTTTATGGTCGATTACACCATATAAAAAGCTTAGCAAATGACATAAGTGTACAAAATGGACACATGGCGTTGTGGATAAGGTAAGTTAGGTTAAGATAGATTTAAGTTACAGTTATCTCTGAATTCCGGATTCATTCCTGAGCAGCGGCAGTAACATAGAAAAATGATTAACACAACTCCTACCCCAGCTATGGTTAGCGGAATGAGAGAACAGGATACCCCCGTGGATTGAATAAAGGGTTAAGTTCAAAGTTCAGTGATGGCTCCCGATTACAACAAGAAGGTTCCCGAGTTCGAAAATAAGGTCCCCGAGTCCGACAAGAAATACCTGAAGAAGGCCGGAGTGCATATCGGCCGAAACGTTGTACAGATAACAATAAAGATGGGGACAATAGTCCGAATAACGCATATAATACTTATTATTAGTGAGTTTGAGTTTTGTTTAACGGCATATCAAACTCTGTGGGTCATTTGAAATTGGCTTTTGTCTTCTATATGGGTTTCGGCTATTAGGGTATGGGTTTTTCGTCAGTTTTTGATGAAAAGGTTTTTTTGGTCAGATCTTTTTAGGAAACTCAAGATGTCTTATCAGTCCTGTCGACTGGAGCTTTAGAATACACCAAGTGTACCTCTACAGAGGTGTAAGATACACCCTCAAATGGGGCCACCTGTTGGCCGTGGGTGGTGACCCATGATTCTTAAGAATGGAACCCTGATGAATCAGCAGTCCATGACATGCAACACTCCACTTTGGCCCTTATTTAAATTAAACAGACGGTCGGAGAGGCCCCCTCTGATAAATAGTCTAGTCGTAGCACCTATATGATTGCCCTGACCCTATTGCCCTTCTGGCAAGCCACAACCATTTTTATCATATGGGTGCAAGAAGCGGTGACTGAGGGTTTTCATGTCTTGGGTACTGATGGTGAGGTTCCATTTCTGGAGGTTTGGGGAATGTGGAGCATCCCTTCATCACCATTGCTCCCTGGTCCACTCTGAACCGGTGTTTATAAAAAAAATGTGTATCTATTAAGAATGAAGTTATTTCAAAATTTGTCGGCATTAAATGACCCACTGAGGTTGATTTGCCGTAAAGCAAACCAAACCAAATTAAGATGGTGTCATGGTTGGTGATTTTGAAAATGTCCTCAAGTTGCTTGTCTGGTAATATTTAGATCGAGTTTGTCTAAAACTGTTACAGTTTAAGATGATGTTTTTGACAGTGAGATGTACTTTGCATAGTGAAGCGTCTTTCATTTTTAGGTATGAATGGGTGATGTGGGTGTGCCCAATTCAGTGTCTGGAGAGTATCAGCTCTTCCTTTCACTCACCGATGGTATCTAATGAGTTTGATTCCCACTGTGTGCACGCCTATGCTTATCTGAGCATGTGGCTATTGTTTGTTTGACGGAATTCACCCTGGGTCGGTTAAGCCGGCTCCATCCAACGAATTCACCATATCCTGAATGAACGAGATAGTGAATTCATGAAAAGAGTAACAAGTGGAAAGGAAATTCAGAAGTGGTTCCCAAACTCTGCATGTATATCCCGGTCAGGAGAAGGAGATGACCTTGTTTGTCGCAGATTTTCCACAGACGCAGAGACAAGTACGTCAAAAGGCGTTGGTTACTAACAATAATTGAGGCACCTTTAGCCGGGTTTTGACTCTAATAGCTCTGGTGACTATACGTCTTCGAAGGCCCTACCAGAAACTTGAGTTCCGGGTGGCAAGGCTCTGACACTGCCAGGTTGTTACCACCCAGCTATGATGAGAAAGGATAGGACTTTAGTGATGAGTATGTGTTGGTTGGTGGGTTGGTTTTATGGCATGTCAACCCATTGGATCATTTTATGCCGAAGACGTTTTTTTTATTTATACTTGACTAGAAGCGGCTACCCGGCGTCGCCTGGGATGGTTTTTTTTAATGTTAGTCTCGCAGGTCCATAGGGCATCCTTCGGGGATCTAACTCACGATTCAGTTATAATGTATAACTAAATCATGAGTTGGACCCTTGCAGGATGCCCCATTAAAATCCCCACGTAAAAAAAAGATCTTGTGTTGATCAAGCCACTCTAAAAGAAAAATGAATGTCTACTATTTATTATATTAAATGCAAAAAAGATTCTATGCTGTTATCATTTAAATCGTTTTTTTTATTATCTTCACAAATATAAATAAAATCTTCATTATTTTTGCTCAAAAACAAAGCCCTGTTGATATTTAATGTGTATATATATTTACTTTGTCGTTAATTGTTTTATTTTCGAAGTTTCCTCCAGACATACACATAGACACAACTGCCCTTTACATATGCATAGATGGGTAGTCAATTTTTTTCTAATTCAATTTTTGAGGTTGGACTTTACAGTGAGGCAAAGCTCTGAGTTTACCAGGTTGACATTTACCAGTGAAAGACGGGAGTAACGGAAAATGATGGAAGATTTAGTTTCAAAGTTGTTCTATTTTTCAATCATACCCCCTCTGTTCAAAATCTTTTTATTTACATTCTTATTCAGTTTCATTAGCTATTCTAATTCAATATGATACTTTATTATAAAATTTCACTAAAATACTTGCACCCGGAGGGTGCATATATTTGCTAGTATATATAATAGAGTGTTATATATATATATATATATATATATATATATATGTGTGTGTGTGTGTGTGTGTGTTGTAAAGAGGCATCAATATCATTAATAGAGCCTGTATATCTTAGGATAGCGAAGACATAGAGTCAACGGCAATTGAAAACTGTCAGTTTCTCATCAATTCTCAAACCAAGTTCATAGGTTTTAAAATCGCATAGGCAAGAAACTATCAGCTACCACGGCTCGTTGATTTCATATCACCGGTACCCTTATATATATATATATATATATATATATATATATATATATATACTGTGAGAATTCGTAGGATTTTAGAGTGGTGAGCATATTTGTGGTGAGGTTGTTTTGTTGGTTGGATATTACGGCATGTCGACCCATTGCGTCATTTTTATTCATTCTTAATGGATACTCAATTTTTTTAAACTCAATTTTTTGTGGGTGGACTTTAGGGTGGGGCGGTTTAGCACAGTCGGTAGAGTGTCCGACTAGGAACCACAAGGTTTCTGGTTCAATACCGGCACTCGTCAGCTCAGCGTATGAAAGGCAGGGGGATCTGTGCGGTAAAGTAAGGAGCTGATGGGTAGACGCACCTCAGACGCAAAAACAATCTCCTTGGTGTTTCTCTGAATGTTTGAGATGATGCTTGAAGATTAGTATTATCTGCGTCACTCGGACTATTGTCCCCATCTTCATTGTTATTTGTACAACGTTTCGGCCGATATACCCTCCGGCCTTCTTCGTGTATTTCTTGTCGGACTCGGGAACCTTCTCGGACTCGGGAACCTTCTTTTCGAACTCCGGAACTTTCTTGTCTTATGTCGAGTTCGAAAAGAAGGTTCCCGAGTCCGAGAAGGTTCCCGAGTCCGACAAGAAATACCTGAAGAAGGCCGGAGGGTATATCGGCCGAAACGTTGTACAAATAACAATGAAGATGCGGACAATAGTCCGAATAACGCAGCTAATACTAATCTCCTTGGTCTAGTGTTAGTAAAAACGGGATAGACTC
>CM042182.1:30256496-30258996 GCA_023376005.1 Doryteuthis pealeii | reverse complement strand
CCTTGTCTTTGATCAAGGACACCAAAACAAAAGCTTGGATCTAGCATGAAAATGTCAATCCCTCAACGTTTCAATGGATTTGTCCTTGGGATTATTTTTGAAACACCATTCATATATGACACAGATCCTGCATAGAGAGTGCGTTTCAACTCTTGGCAAACAATCGATATTCGATGATTGAATTTACGACACCATTTTATTCTAAATAGCGGGGATTCTTAATTGGAATTAAAAGTTAATAAACATAAATAAATAGAACGTGTTGTTCCTTAAATGGTTGGTTGGTTGGTTGGTTGGTGGTTGGTTGGTTGGTTGGTTTGTCTTTCAACCTGCATTTCAACCTTTTGGGTCATTTAATGCGAGTCAAGTCATTTTTTACCTGCTGTTGCTTAAATGGACACCGATTTAGATGGATTTGTCCTTTGGATAATCTTCCAAAGACACATAGAGAGTTCATCTCATGGCAGACCATCGATATTTGATGATTGAATTTATGACGCCATTTTATTTTAATTAGTAGGGATTCTTAAATTGACACAATATTAAAAACAGATGCACATAAATGAATAGACCGCATATCAAGCAATGGCAATACTTGAACACGAGTTTGCTGCCATCATATATATATATATATATATATATATATATGATGGCAGCAAACTCGTGTTCAAGTATATATATATATATATATATATATATATATACGCACACACACACACACATATATATATATGTGTGTGTGTGTGTGTGTGTGTGTGTGTGTGCGTATATATATATATATATATATATATATATATATATATACTTATATCACCATTTATTTTTTCTACCTTATCTCCCCCAAAGATGTCTCCTAAAACCAATCAAATCTTTTTCTCGCCACAAAACTTACCCACCTACCTACTTCCCCCTTCTATAAAACACTTGTATGATCCTAATTATTCAATAAAGGCTGAAGAAGTGGAATTTAACATTCCAGCGAAATATACTACACATTTTTGTCTGAGTTTGTTCTTCCATTCCTTATTTTTTACCTCATATACTTATATATATCATCAAAGATTTCTGTTTGTTCTTATAGCAATAGAAGCATTAATCTTATTTGTTATTACTTATATATATGTTATGTTAAACTTATATATATGTTATGTTAAACTTATATATATGTTATGTTAAACTTATATATATGTTATATTAAACTCTACTGACGATTTTTGTCGGACGGGGTTACCTGTTGTTGCTTAAATGGACACCTATTTAGATGGATTTGTCCTTGGGATAATCTTCCAAAGACACATAGAGAATTCATCTCATGGCAGACCATCGATATTTGATGACTGAATTTACGACGCCATTTTATTTTAATTAGTAGGGATTCTTAAATTGACACAATATTAAAAACAGATGCACATAAATGAATAGACCGCATATCTTAAATGGTTAGTTGGTTGTTGTTTTTTTTACGGCATATCAACCCTTTTCGGTGCATTAATTGCCGAATCAAGTCATTTTGATATCTGTTTTTCATGATGGAATCATTTAAGCAACAAAAAAAAAAAAATATGGAGTAATGAAAAATGTGCATATGCCAAATAAATAAATAAAAATAAACAATTTTTTTTTAAATATTTAAAAAATCATCTAGCATTTCTGCAAGGTTCAAATCAGTAGCTGCCGTTGTCCAGAATGAGTTAATAGCAAATAGGAATTGTTTTTTTACATACAAATTCTGTCTGGTAATGAAGAGTGAAAAATTCCGCTGAAAAATAGATATAACCAAACTTTAGCAGAATTGGTTGAGTAGGTAGGTTTCCCAAGGCGAAAAAGATGACTTTCAATTTGTAAAAAAAAAAAAAGGTGGAAAAAAAACGGCCATATGAATGCCATTAAGACTTATAAAAATCTTCTGATATAATTATCTAGACTCTTATCTTTATTGAAAAAAAGTAAAAATCGTTTTTGTCCGTTCATTTTTTTATATTACATAAAATAATATAGGGGGGAGTAGACCTCCTTAAAAAAATATTTCCCCTAATATATTTTAGAAAAAAACTATTTCAGACAAATATTCATCCAAAGGTAAGTAATTATGGAAATTTGTGCTTAAATGGACACCCATCTTGATGGATTTGTTGTTGGGATTATTTTCGAAACATCTATTGATATAGTATTATCTGCGTTATTCGGACTATTGTCCCCATCTTCATTGTTATTTGTACAACGTTTCGGCCGATATAACCTCCGGCATTCTTCAGGTATTTCTTGTCAGACTCGGGAACCTTCTTTTCGAACTCTTCATTGTTATTTGTACAACGTTTCAGCCGATATACCCTCCGGCCTTCTTCAGGTATTTCTTGTCGGACTCGGGAACCTTCTCAGATTCGGGAAACTTCTTTTCGAACTCGGGAACTTTCTTGTCGTATTCGGGAGCCATCACGGAACTTTGAACCTAACCCATTATCTGCGTTATTCGGACTATTGTCCCCATCTTAATTTTTAT
>CM042182.1:30248996-30251496 GCA_023376005.1 Doryteuthis pealeii | reverse complement strand
GTCGATATCAGAGAGCCTATCCCTAACCAGCACTATGCGAATACTGAACGCTGCACAGAGTAATGAGTGATAGGGACAGTTAGCGAGAGATTGTCATGGATATCCGTGCTACTACCACGACATGATGATGATGATGATGATAGTCGGTATAGTGCCCTTCTGTCGGTATCAACAAGACAATAAGAGAGCCTATCCCTGACCAGCACTATGCGGATACTGAATGCTGCACAGAGTAATGAGTGGTAGGGACGATTGGCGAGAGATTGTCATGGATATCCGGGCTACTACCACGACATGCTGCTGCTGCTGCTGCTGCTGCTGATGATGATGATGATGATGATGATGATGATGATGATAGTCGGCGGAGTGGTTTATTTTCAGTATCAGTAGAAACAGTAAGAGAGAATCTGTCCCTGATCAACTCTGCGAAAATACTGAATGCTGCACATACATAAATGAGTGATAGGGATGGTTGGTGAGAGATTGTCATGGATATCCGTGCCACTTGTGTGATATGGCAGTGATGATAGTCGGCGGTGTGGCCTATTGTCGGTATGAACAGGACAATAAGGGAGTCTATCCCTGACCAGCTCTGTGTGGATACTGGGTGCTGCACGGAGAGCAGTGAATGAGAGGGACGGTTGGTGAGAGATTGTCATGGATATCCCTGCTACTAGCGTGACATGATGGTGATAGTCGTCGGAGTGGCCTATTGTCGGCATCAGCAGAACAGTAAGGGAGCTTATACCTGACCAGATCAACACGGTACTGAATGCTGCACAGAGAGCAATGAGTAATAGGGACGGTTGGCGAGAGATTGTCATGAATATCCGTGCTACTACCATGACATGATGATGATGATGATGATGATAGTCGGTATAATGGTCTATTGTCGGTATCAGCTGGACAATAAGAGAGTCTATCCCTGACCAGCATTATGCGGATACTGAATGCTGCAAAGAGGGTGTAAGAAAGGGTTCAAAGTTATATATACTTTGAATACAAAACTCCGACGAAGGTTAACAGACAAAACATTTAATGTATTTACAGCACATGGATATGACGAGATACAAAGTACATAAGTAAAAGGGTACATAAACAAAGAGTACATAAATAAAGATGAAGACACATTCATGAATGGTACAAGATAACATATAAAAGTACAGACATGAGACTAGGGATAGTCCATGCTGTGAAGAACTTACAGTAATGTAAGTGGGGCGAACGCCCCAACGAGACGGGGTTAGACCTTAACTAACCCATGGTGTCACGTAGTATCAGGCACTGGAAAAGAGGCCGAAAGGGTTTGAACCCGGCGCTTAAATACTATAGCCCCCTAGTGGGCACCAGCAAACTAAATCGGGCAGACAACTCCACCAGGCAAATACGAAACTAACGCTACAAGGGCAATGAGTGATAGGGACGGTTAGCGAGAGATTATCATAGATATCCGTGCTATTACCACGCCATGATCATGATGATGATCATGATGATGACAGTCGGCGGGGAGGTTTATTTTCGGTATCAGCAGAACAGAGAGAGAGAATCTGTCCCTGACCAGCTGTATGCGGATTCTGAACGCTGCACAGAGACCAACGAGTGATAGGGACTGTTGGCAAGAGATTGTCATGGATATCCATGTTACTAGCATGACATGATGCTGATGATGATGATAGTCGGGTAGTGGTCAATTGTCGGTATCAACAGGACAATAAGGGAGTCTATCCCTGACCAGCACTATGCGGATACTGAATGCTGCCAACAGGACAATGTGATAGGGACGGTTAGCCAGACATTGTCATAGATATCCGTCCTACTAGTGCGACATGATGATGATGAGGAGGATGAGGGTGATGATGATGATGATGATGATGATGATGATGGTGGTGGTGGTGGTCTTCGGAGTTGTTTATTGTCTCTATCAGCAGAAGAGTGAGAGAGAATCTATCCCTGTCTAACAGTGGATACTGATGCTGCACAGAGGGCAACAAGATAGAGACGGTTGTCATGGATAGCCCTTCTACTAGCACGAGCGTTATGATGATGATGATGAGATGATGATGATGATCGGCTGTGTGGTCTATTGTCGGAGCGGACCTGTCCACTGACCAGCCTGTGTCATGGATACTAGATGCTACACAGAGGACAGTCAGTAATAGAGAGAGTTGGCATGAGATTTTCAATGATATCCGGCAACTTAGCACGACCACGATAGAGGTGATGATGATGATGCTACTCGTCGGACGGTTACCTATTGTCGGTTATCTGCCTGGACAGTGATGGAGCCTATCTCTGAGCAGCATTATGCGGATACTGGAATGCTGTACAAACAGCAATGAAGTGGCAAGTGTAGGTTGGCAAGAGATTGTTCATGGTTGCGACAAACAAATTAATCAGCATAATGAAATCCGATCTCGGCTGACAAGCCTAAAGCAACAATTCTCTCTAGGCTGTGCGTTATATCAGTACTTGCTGTATGGCCTTGCCACCTATCTCTTCT
>CM042182.1:30213485-30248896 GCA_023376005.1 Doryteuthis pealeii | reverse complement strand
TTAGAAACCAACATTTGGCGGCGATCGCGAATACTTTATTCATAAAATGCCGGCCTTCTAATCATCAGCATTACGGGATTTTTAAGTTTTTTTAAAGAATACTAAAGAACAATATGTATGAAGTTGTCATGGTAACGTACGAGGGTCATTCAGAGGACTCTATGCCTCTTCCAGAAAGAAGAGTCACTTCTTTTAAAACTTGAAATACTAATTCAGATTTATAGAGTACCTTTTTGAATGTCTCTAGTGGATATTGACAGACGAAAATAAAAATAGATAGATAGATAGATAGATAGATATGGACATAACATAATATAAATCCCCATCATCATGTCGTGCAAGTAGCATGGATATCCATCTCGCCAACCTTCCCTATCATTCATTGCCTCTGGGAATTCTTCTGTACAGCATCCAACATCCTCACATAAAGGTGAAGGTCGTACCAATTGTAATTGGTGCCCTTGGAACGGTCCCCAAAGCTCTGGGAACCAATTGAAAACGACAGTACTGAAGAGTCCTAGATACCTGAACCACAATAATGACTTATTAATAACGATAGCAATAATGGGAATAATAGTTGCTTTAAAATATAATAATAATAATAATTGATAAAGAAGAAGACCAGACCTAGTGTTGATTAACAAAAAAAAAGAACTTGTCAACTGGTGGATTTTGCAGTGCCAGCAGATCATAGTATGAAGCTAAAGGAAAATGAAAAATTGGACAAATATCTGGATCTTGCCAGAGAACTGAAAGTTATGGAATATGAAGGTCAAAGTTATACCAATTGTGCACTTGGAACAGTCCCAAAAGGATTGAAAAGGGGTTTGGAAAGTTTAGAAATCAGAGGAAGGATTGAAACCATTCAGAACACTGCACTGCTGCAATCTGCCAGAATACTCAGAAGAGTCCTGCGGACCTGAAGAGACTTGCTGTCACTCAGACTCCAGTGAAAGACCATCAGCTAACACTGATGTGAAAACTCAAAAGGAGTAAATAATAATAATAATAAAGAAGAACAGCAGATCACAGGGTGAAGCTAAAGGAAAATTAAAAAATGGACAAATTGCCAGAGAACTGAAAAAGTTATGGGATATGAAGGTCAAAGTGATACCAATTGTAGTTGGTGCACTTGGAACGGTCCCAAAAGGATGGGAAAAGGGTTTGGAAATCAGAAGAATTGATACCACCCAGAACACTGCACTGCTGCAATCTGCCAGAATACTCAGAAGAGTCCCGGAGACCTGAGGAGACTTTCTGTCACTCAGACTCCAGTGAAAGACCATCAGCTAACACTGATGTGAAAACTCAAAAGGAGTAAATAATAATAATTATAATAATAAAGAAGACCAGACCTAGTGTTGATTAACAAAAAAGAAAGAACTTGTCAACTGGTGGATTTTGCAGTTCCAGCAGATCCCACTTTGACTAGACGGGTAGTCGGAGAGGCCACATCCGATCAATCGGCTGGTTATATAGCACCTATATGATTGACCCAACCCATTGCCCTTATGGCAAACTCCAACCCTTTTTATAATATGGGTGCTAGAATGTGGTGGCTGAGGGTCTACATGTCCTGGGATTGACGTTAAACAATATCTGATGGTGAGGTTCCAGTTTAGGAGGTTTGGGGAATGTGGGGCACCCCTTCATCACCATTGCTCCCTGGTTCACTCTGACCCGAGTGGTAGTACCTGTAAGGTTCACATCTATGGGTTAAATAGAAAAATGTATTTAGAAAAAAATTGAGTATCCATTAAAATGAATTTATTTCAAATCTTTATCGACATGATTGCACCAACCCTATTGCTCTAATGGCAACCCAAAACCCCTTTTTTATCATATGGGTGCTAGAAGGCGGTGGCTGAGGGTCTACATGTCCTGGGATTGACGTTAAACTCTATCTGATGGTTAGGTTCCAGTTTAGATTTTGGAGAATGTGGAGCACTCCTTCATCACCATTGCTCCCTGATTCACTCCGACCCGAGTGGTAGTACCTGTAAGGGTCCCATCTATGGGTTAAGTAGAAAAATGTATTTGGAAAGAAAATTGAGTATCCATTAAAATTGATTTATTTCAAATCTTTATCGACATGATTGCCCCAACCCTATTGCCCTTATGGCAAACCCCAACCTTTTTTTTATTATATGGGGGCTAGAAGGCGGTGGCTGGGGGTCTACATGTCCTGGGATTGACGTTAAACTCTATCTGATGGTGAGGTTCCAGTTTAGGAGGTTTGGGGAATTTGGAGCACTCCTTCATCACCATTACTCCCTGGTCCACTCTGATCCGGAGTGGTAGTATGGGTTAAATAGTAGAATGTATTTATAAAAAAAATATGGGTTAATAGAAATATGTATTTATCAAAAAAATTGAGTATCCATTAAAATGAATTTATTTCAAATCTTTATCGACATTAAATGATCCACTGAGGTTTATATGCCGTAAAACAAACCAAACTAAACCAATTTATTTCATCAAGAGAGCTAAAAACTTGCTTTGTGATTTGAGCCTTAATATTCGAGTTGAAATGCTGATTTGGTCTTTGTTAAACTCTTGAATTTTATTTCTTAGCATTTATTACGAGGGTCGTCAGATGTAAAGGGCGAACCAATGTAGGCTTTAGTTTTGCGGAAGTTTTTCGAACAAAGAAATAATGCAATATCGATAATAGGAAGTTTCCTTTTGAATTCCAAAAGGAAAAGCGGATTTCAAACGCAAAAAAAAATGATAATTCTTTCCAAAGAAAAGTACGAAAATATTTCCTTTGAAGTGTTTTTTAGGAGAAAGACAGAAAGAAAGAAATAGAGAAATAGAGAAAGAAATGGCGAAAGAAAGAAATGTAGAAAGAAAGAAGAGAAAGAAAAAAGAATGAAATGGAGAAAGAAAAAAGAAATTGAAAAAGAAAGAAAGAAAAGAAGAGAAGAGAAGAGAAGAAAAACATACAGACAGAAAAGAAAGCAAAGAAAGAAAGAAAGAAAGAAAAGAAAGAAATAGAAAAAATAAGAAAAGAAAAGAAGAAAGAAAAGAGAAGAAAGAAAGAAAAAAAAAGAAAGAAAAAGAAAAGAAAAAGTAGAAAGAAAAAAGAAAAGAAGAGAAAAAGAAGAAAGAAAGAAAAAAAGAAAAAAAAAGAAAGAAAGAAGAAAGAAAAGAAAAAGAAAAGAAAGAAAAGAAAAAGAAAGAAAAGAAAAGAAAGAAAGAGAAAGAAAAGAGAAAAGAGAGAAAGAAAAAGAAGGAGAAAAGAAAGAAACAAATGTAAATATAAAAAGAAAGAGAAGAAGAGAAGAAAGAAAGAAGGAGAAAGAAAAGAAAAGAAATGGAGAAAGAAAGAAATGAGAAAGAGAAGAGAAAGAAAGAAAGAAAGAAAAGAATGAAAGAAAAGAAGAAAGAATAGAATGGAAAATAAACAAAAGGAAAAAGAAAGAAAGAATGAATGAATGAATGAATGAATGAAAAGAAATGGAAAAATAAAGAAAGAAATGTAGAAAGAATGAAGGAATTGAAAAAATAAAGAAAAGGAAGAAAGAAAGAATGAATGAATGAATGAAAGAAAGAAAAGAAAAGAAAAAAGAAAGAAAGAGAGAGATGGAAAAATAAAGAAAGAAGTGGAGAAAGAAAGAAAAGAAAGAAAAGACAGGAAATGAGCGAAACACATTAGAGAAGAAATGAAAAATAGAAGAAAACACACAAAAAAATCAAAGAAAATCTGAAAGAAAGTAAAAATAAATGAAGAAAGAAACATTCAACACGAAATAATTAAAACCGAAACAAGAAACAAGAAAGAATGAAATAATGAATGAAAAAGTAAGAATGAAGTCCAAAGATCATAGTAAAAAACGAAAGGAAGAAGTTAATGGAAGAAAGTTAAAGAAAGAAAGAAAAAAAAAAAAGAAAAGAAATAGGAAAAAGAAAAAAAATAAAAAAAAAAGAGATAAAAAATTAAAAGAAAGAAAACGTGAAACATACAGAAAGAGAGTAAGAATGTGAAAAAGACAGAAATTAGGAAAGAAAGAAAGAATAACGAAAGAAAAAAAGAAAGAAAAAATGAAAATACGGACAGAAAGAAAGAGTAACAGGGAAGAAAAGAAAGAAAGAAAAGAAAGAAAGAAGAAAAAAACAGGGAAGAAAGAAAAACGAAGAAAAGAAAGAAAGAAGAAAAGGAAAGAAAGGAAAAACATAATAAACAGACAAACAAATAAACAAACAACTATGAGCACCTGAGGAAAGAAAGGCCGTAAGACCATATGAAAAATGCGGACGAAAGAAAGAGAGAGAGAGAGACAGAGAGAGAGAGAGAGAGAGAGAGAGAGAGAGAGAGAGTAGAAAAAAGTGAGAAACAATTGTAAAAAAGCAAAACAAACAGAAAGAAAAAATAGAAATAAAAGAAAAGAAAAGAGAGAAAGAATGTGAGACAGAAACCAACAAACGAATAATTATTAGCATCTGGAAACGCCGTAAAACTACATGAAAATGAATAAAGAAAGAAAGAAAGAAAAGAAAGAAAGAAAAACGAAAGAAAGGCCGTAAAAGCACATGAATAGTAAGAAAGAAAGAAAAAAGAATGAAAGAAAAAAGAAAAGAAAGAAAGTTTTAGGACAAACTACATAAAGAAAGAAAGGAAAGAAAGAAAGGTCGTAAAAGTACATGAAAAGAAAGAAAGGAAGAAAAAAGAATGAAAGAAAAAAGAAAGAAAGAAAAACCGTAAAACTACACGAAAAGAAGGAAAGAAAGAAAAAAGAAAAAAAAAGAAAGAAAAGAAAGAAAGAAAAAAAGAAAAAAGAAAAAAAAAGAAACGTCTGTGAAACTACATGAAAAGAAAGAAAAGAAAGAAGAAGAAAGAAAGAAAGAAAGAAAGAAAGAAAAAAGAAAGAAAAAAAAGAAGAAAGAAAAAAAAAAAAAAGAAAAGAAGAAAATAGAGAAAGACAGAAAAAAGAAAGAAGAAAGAAAGAAAGAAAAAAGAAAGAAAAGAAAAGAAAGAAAAGAAAGAACCGTCTCAATCTTTGCAAGTGCCACCTTTAGTGCTTTTTTGGTTTCGTATTTTTCATTGCTTTTTCCTCACTCAGATCCACTTTACTTTTGTCGTTTCTTCGTCCCCCCCTCTCCTCTCTTCTCTCTCTCTCTCTCTCTCTCTTCTCTCTCTCTCTCTCTTTCTCACACACAAACTCCACCCCTCTCTCTCTCCCTCTCTGATTTTTTTGAAAGGATATTTTGTCTCCTTAAAAAGAAACAAATATCTTTTTTTATCGTATGCAGGATTATCCTATTTTTTTTTTGAGAAATTTACTAGATTGAAACTAATGAACATGAAAGGAAGGCGGTAAAAAGTGGAAGAAATTGAAGTTCTTCCTTTGTTTAGATATTTGGGGCGGCAAAAGATTTTTAAAGTTGGATTAAATACTTCGAGAATTAGCCAAGTCAACCATGCGACATTTATATATATATATATGTATATATATATATATTGTTCATGATAAAGTTACAAATAAGATATTATCTTTAGTAGTTTCTCGAACTGTATAAATAATAAATAAATATTATAATATATATATATATATATAATATATGTGTGTGTGTGTGTGTGTGTGTATGTGTGTCTGTATATATATATATATATATATATATATATATATATATATATATCCCAAACTATTGAAATAAATATTTTACTCATTTGAAACTTTATCATATACAACGTTGTTTTTTTTTAATTTGAAACTTTATCATCTATAATATTTTTCGTAAATATATTGTTTATGATAAAATTTCCAATAAGTAAAATATATCTTTAGTAGTTTCTCGAACTGTGTGTATATATATATAT
Source organism: Doryteuthis pealeii (assembly GCA_023376005.1). Lineage (NCBI taxonomy): Eukaryota > Metazoa > Mollusca > Cephalopoda > Myopsida > Loliginidae > Doryteuthis > Doryteuthis pealeii. The sequence goes on along the minus strand of CM042182.1, from coordinate 30,243,075 downwards.
ATATATATATATATATATATATATATATATAGAAGAGAGAGAGAGGAGAGAGAGAGAGAGAGAGAGAGAGAGAGAGAGATAGAAAAAAAATTTAATTTGAAACTTTCATATATAATATTTTTCGTAAATATATTGTTTATGATAAAATTTCCAATAAGTAAAATATTATCTTTAGTAGTTTTCTCGAACTGTGTGTATATAATATATATATACATATATATATATATATATATAATATATATTAATGTTTTTTTAATTTGAAACTTTATATATAATATTTTTTGTAAAAGAAGTTATTTAATAAGCTTTGCTTAGTTGTGGCATGAGGTCAGATGTATGAGAAACCCAAAGAGATTTGAACTTACCAGTGAGGATTTACCGGTCTACCTTAGTTATGACATAGTTTCGGATGTAGAGGGAGCCCAGTAAGATTGAAACTCACTAGCAATTATCTGCCAGACTTGTTACGTTGTGACATAAGGCCGAATGTATAGGGAACTGAGTAACACTGGGACTCACTAGTGGGAATCTACCAATCCTGCTTAGTCATGACATAAGTAGAGTAGGGAGAATCTACAAAGACTGAGGCTCACTAGTGAGAATTTGAAAATATTTCTTAGTTATTTCATAAGACCAAATGTATGGGGAACCGAATAACACAGGAAATCACCGGTGAGGATCTACCAGTCTTGCTTAATAATGATAAATATATTTACCAACCCCTCCGCACGAGCAGGATCTGACACAAGGTCAATTTCTTAAGGGGGGTTTAACAGGTTTGAATTCAGAGTTTTCCTTCTCCTAGACCGGTTGCCTAACCAAGGTTAAAGAGCCCAGTCTGTCCTACTATTTACCCATAGCTGGAGGGAGAGTAGAATTCATACCTTTCCCAAGGGTATTAGCACTAAGTGAAAAATGCAATTACCACATCCAGGATTTGAACTCCGGGCGACGAGTCCATTTCCTATGACATTAACCATTACACCACGCGCTTCCTACTATAAGGCCAAATATATAGGGAACTGAGTAACACTCGAACTCACTAGTGAGGATTTACCAGTCTTGTTTAGTTATGACATAGGTTAGGCGTAGGTGGAACCCAGTAAGTAACGATAACACCTATAGACTTTGGAAAGCCTTATTCTACTTATAATAATTGGTACACTTATTAAGAGTTTATATAGTCTAGTATTCACTAGAGAGTTCTCCAAAGAGAAGGTAATTATAAAATAGAGGTAACTCTTAAATATTTATTACAAAGGGGTATCCTATATTCCCCAGAGCTTCGGAACTGGAACCTCACTAGTGAAAATTTGAAAATATTTCTTAGTTATTGCATAAGACTGAATGTATGGAGACCCGAGTAACACTGGAACTCACTCGAGAGGATCTGCCAGTCTTGCTTAGTTATGACATAAGTTTGAATGTAAGGGAACCCTGTAAGACTGGAACCCCCTTGTAATTATCTGCAAGCCTTGCTTAGTTGTGGTATAAGGCCGAATGTATAGGGAACCGAGTAACATTCGAACTCACTTGTGAGGATGTGCCAGTCTTGCTTAGTTATGACATAAGTAAGGATGTAAGAGGACCCAGAAAGATCCACTAGTGAGAATTTGCAAATATTTCTTAGTTATGGCATAAGACCGAATGTATGGGGAGCTCAATATGACTGGAACTCACTTGTAATGATCTGTCAGCCTTGCTTTCTAACACTTAAACCCTTAACTTTAGCAGACCATTATTAGTGAGTTCGATTCTCACTGAGTACCCCATACTTCTGGTCTTGTGCCGCATCTAAGCTATGCTTAGTAAATAATTATATACAGAAAATATGGGCACCTCATGTGGCTTAAAAGGTCACCTCATGTGGCTTAATGTTAGCAAGCTGGCTTAGCAGACCATTATTAGTGAGTTCGATTCTCACTGGGTGTCCCAATACTGGCCTTGTGCCACACTAAATATGGGCACCTCCTGTGGCTTAAAAGGCACCTCATGTGGCTTAATGGTTAGCAAGCTAGTTTAGCAGACCATTGTTTAGTGAGTTCGATTCTGACTAGGTGTCCCAATACTGGCCTTGTGCCACATCTAAGCCAAGCTTAGTAAATAATTATAACAGAAAATATGGACACCTTATGTGGCTTAAAAGGTCACCTCATGTGGCTTAATGGTTAGCAAGCTGGCTTAGCAGACCATTATTAGTGAGTTCGATTCTCACTGGGTGTCCCAATACTGGCCTTGTGCCACATCTAAAATATGGGCACCTCATGTGGCTTAAAAGGGCACCTCATGTGGCTTAATGGTTAGCAAGCTAGCTTAGCAGACCATTGTTAGTGAGTTCGATTCTCACTGGGTGCGCCATCTAAGTTAAGCTTAGTAATAACTATATACAGAAAATATTCCAACAATTTCCGTTTTCACTTTTGAGAAATTCCATTTTTATAGTATATCGTATGTGCGCATGAGCGGGGAAGCCAAGGGGTTGCTAGCCTGAAAAATTTGAGAACCACTGAATTGGAGGATATTCATTTTCAAGTGTCAAGACGCAATTAAGGACCTGAAGATGTCTATGAGAAAAAACGAGGACCAAATTGTTCTAAAAGAATAAATTCGATGAATTGTGAAATGAAATTCTGAGACAACCAAGATAAAAAAAATAAGAAGAAAAATGCAAAAAGAAATTAAATAAACAAAGAATTGGAATAGAAATCTCATAAGATTCTTTATTAGTTCTTATTGTCTGGTGATTGTAGACATAAATTTCACTCAATAAACTCACACAACCTTATCTGATTTGACAAATCTAATACAAGTAATGACAAGCCTTGCAATATGCAATATAGACCATAAATAATTATACCTCTAACGATTTTTCCATAAAAAGCCAAAGATGCCAGGATTTTTTTTCTTAGGAAACATTATACCAGGTGGTCTAAAATACTGAAACGTTTAAATTCATAACTTTCTTGTTTTTGATTTAATGTCTAAATCATATTTTCCTTTAGTTCAGTCGGTATATATATATATTATATATATATTATTAATATTATATATATTATATATATATATTTAATATACCAAGCGTGGGGTAAATCCTTGCGGTGTGAAAACCCAGCAAATAGTTTGATTGTAAAAAAAACTACCAAACATCAACCGGGGAGAAAAAAATTTGGAAAAAAAGAAAAGACCAAGATAGTCGTACCAACAAAAAATAATCTATTGGTACAGTATTTGCCAAAGAAAAAACAATTTGTATGCATATATGTATATAGATAATATATACATATATTCATATAACCGCTAGGAGAATAGCTAATAAGTAAAAAGTGCTCAATACCTAAGTAGAGCAAATAATAAAGATAAATCTAATGAGTCAGACGAACCTACTATTAGTTTCGCTTAATGCTCTTCAGGGCTAAGATCTTAGCCCTGAAGAGCATTAAGCGAAACTAATAGTAGGTTCCTCTGACTCATATATTTATCTTTATATATATATATATATATATATATATATTATATATATATAATATATTGGTTTGGAGGTTGATTTTGAAGGCTATCACAATGCAGGTGTAAAGAAAAAAATAATACAGTAACAATGGTGTTGTGTGTTAACCTGTATTTTATGAATTTTTTTTTTTTTTTTAATGATGGTATTTTTTATAACTGTATTCTCGTGTTGCATGTTTTCACGTAAACATGCAACACGAGAATACAGTTAAATAAAAAATAACATCATTTTCGAAAAAAATCTAATTTAAAAAGAAATGCCATAACTAGACTACTTCAGTTCCAGTGATCTTTTGAAAAAGAAATTTTATCTAAAAAATTCAAGAATAAAATACAGGTTAACACACAACACCATTGTTACCGTATTATTATTTTTTCTTTACACCTGCATTGTGATAGCCTTCTAAATCAACCTCCTAACCAATATATACACAATGCTTCAAGCAAATTATAAAATCTATTATATATATATATATATATATATATATATATCGTATATTTTTTATTCATATATGTATCTGCGGATACATTTGTGTAGTAGTAAACACCTTTATTTCAAGTACTAAAATATGTGTGTATATGCTTGTGAATGTGGGTTCTCGTGTGTGCATAAATAATGTGTGTTGGTAGATTTACTTTACTTAACTATATCAATATCAATATCAATATCAATATATATATATATATATATATATATATATATATAATATATATATATATATATATGTGTGTGTGTGTGTGTGTGTGTATGTGTGTGGTGTGTTATATATATATATATATATATATATATCCGGCTCAGAACCACAAGGTTCTCGTTCAATGCCGACCCTCGCCAACTCAGCGTACGACAAACACGGTTTTGGATCTGTGTAGTAAAGTGATGTGCAATGTTAGGTGTTGCACTCCACCTCAGATGCAAAAACAATCTCCCTGGTTAACCGGAAAAGACTTTCTAGCAGTCCGGGCCACTCCAACAACTTACGTTTACTTTCAGACTAATACTCTTGGTAAAGGTATGAGCCTACTCATCCCCAAACTATGCATTAAATAGTACCTCTACTTTGCAATATTTGATTTTTTCGCCTGTTGTCCCCATTTTATTGTTATATACACAATATTTCGACCTATTTACCCTCCGACCTTCAATTTGCTTCAATTCGAACTCGGGAAATTTCCGAACTCGATTATGACATGAAGGCTCTAGAGTTCGTCTAGAAGGTTCCGAGTCGAAAAAGAAGGTTCCCGAGTTCGAAAAGAAGGTTTCCCGAGTTCGAGAAGGTTCCGAGAAACACCTGAAGAATGCCGGGTGATCCTGAACAAGACGTGGAAACAACACCCCACGAGAAAGCAGCTGTATGGCCACCTGCCACATATCACCCAAACCATCCGAGTAAGACGGACAAGACACGCGGGACACTGCTGGAGAAGCAAGGACGAACTCATAAGCGACGTCCTCCTGTGGAAGCCAGCACATCGGCCGAAACTTTGTGTACATAACATTAAAGATGAGGACAACAGACCGAACAATTTAAATAATACATATTATCATGCCTCATCTCAAAACTTCAGACAAATAGTACCTCTACTTCTTCAAGGATGGATTTGGCATTAAATAACCCACGAAGGTTGATATGCCATTAGACATACCAAACCAACTAGAACTATAATTTATTTTTAGATTGATTTCATCAAACAATTTGCTGTTTCTGAAATGTTTTTCATGAACTCGGAAAATATTTTCGGACCATATTTTAGGCACCCCTTTTTGGTCTCGATTAAGAAAGGTCATGTTTTTCATTTACACAGTCAATATCTGGTTGTTTTAACAGACTTTTAGATTTTTTTTTAATTATAAAACTAACCCCTAACCCTAACCCCTAACCTCTCACCCGGCCTTCGGGTCGGGGGTCCAGTGAGCTTCGGCCACTGGACCGATTGAGTTATAATAATAGCGTTGATCCCAGGGGGCCATCCCCCCAGGCAACACCTGCCCCCTCGATTTAAAGGGGCAGGGATGCGTTTATTGCCCAGTGCCTGAGATGCCCCCCTTGAGGGGGAATGCCGACGGGATACACGCAATTATTCACCCACCATCCCATGAACTTCGGTTTGTGGGTGGATCACACGTTAATAGGGCCTCTGTGCCTGACTCGGTACGAGTGGTGTACTGGGAAAATACAAAACCTAACCCCTAACAAACAACCGGATATTGTTGGTGTAAATAAAAAAATGTCCTTTCTTAATTGAGATTAAAAAGGGGTGCCTAAAGGTAATATGGTCCATATTTTCTTCCAAATGATGTTAACAGTTGTGCTGTAAGTGAAAAGATTGAATCATATTTCTATTTCTAACGCATTTAGATTCGGTTTTGTTAGTGTTTGAGTTATGAGTAAATTTATCAAATTTCCCGTTATTTTTAGAACTGTTTCCTGTTCCATTTTGGCTATGATTAAATTTGCGTTGCTGGAATTAATGGCTAGCCTGTCTAATATAAAGTTATGGATAGGATTTGTTGTCTTATATTTACAGGGTGCGGCAGAAATACCTCATATTTTAGACTGTCACCTAGCTGGTGCAAGTGAACTTGGGCAAGTGGGAATGTCTTAAAAAATGTTTTTCAGATAGGATCAGTTACGATTATGGCTTGGACTGGTGCACATAGTGTGTTTGCTGTTGAATTTAAGGTTTGTGGATTGGTATCTGCTATACTGATTACTTGTCTGGCTCATTTCAGGTTACATCGGAATGATCCTATTCCAGATAGAAAATCAGTACTGCTACGGGTTGAAAATTGCAACTAACATTTAGATCGATTTCATCAAATGATTTCCTGTTTCCGAAATATATTTCATAAATTGTGAAAATATTTTCAGATCGGATCATGGGCTGGACAGGTGCACATCGTTTTTTTTTGCTCATTTAATGTTATGACGGAATGAAAATCGATAGTGCTATGGGCTGGAAATGGTAACTCACAACTGAAAAAACATTGAAGGTATTTCGCGAATTTTGCAGTGAATTATGCAACCTAGTCTGAGCGCAAATGGCATGATAAAAATTATTTTGATGACGGCATTTTGTGATTAATTCACTTGTTCAGATTAATACTTTACCAGCATCTAAAAAAGAAGAGAAAGGTGTTCTATCTCTCTTTCTCCCCCCCCTCTCTCTCTCTCTCTCAACTCTCTTCTCTCCCTGTCTTTATTAACTCCCCCTCTCTCTCTCTCTCTCTACATATATATATCTTTCTCTCTCTCTTTATTAACTCTCTCTCTCTCTCTCTCTCTCTCTATATATATATATATATATATATATACATATTTCTCTGTCTCTTCTCTCTTCTTTCTCTCTCTGTCGAGTAGTCTTCTTTCTACATGCAAATTTTCTTTCTTCCTTATTCTTACTTCCTCTCTTCCGTCAATTCTTCAAGCTTTTCTCCTTGTCTATCACCACCCAAACCCCCTTGCGAATACATACACCTTTGCCGTCGCCCCTCTCCCTCTCCTCTCTCTCTCCCTCTCTCTCTCTCTCTCTCTCTCTCTCTCTCTTTCTCCCCTCGCTGTCGAAGAGATCGACGCACAATTTTTGTTCATTCCCACATGAGCTTCGGCTTGTGGGTGGGTACACGTTAAAACGAGGCATTGTGCCAGCCCATACAAGTGTGGGTATGAGGCAAATACATCCAGGACACTAAGACCCTCAGCCACCGCCTTCTAGCGCATATATGATAACAAATGTTGCGTGTTTGCCATAAGATCAATAGGGTTGGGACAATTATATAGGTTCTAGGGCTTGATCGGAGGGTTCCTCTACGACCGCCCGTCTAGCCTAAATATGGGCTAAAGTGGAGTGTTGCATGTCATGGACTGTTCAGCCACCAAGATTCCATCCTTAATCATCACCAGTCTCCACTCACAGCCAACAGTTGGCCTACATGCAAATGTTCTTTCTTCCTTATTCCTTCTTCCTCTCTTTCTTTCCATCAATCTTCAAGCACCCTCCTCAAGTACCAACAACGTCACCATTGCGAATCTCTCTAATTAAACCTTTCTTTCCTCTTTTTTTCATGATCCTACATAAGTTCACATTTAGAATTTTATGTAACTGCACGATTGTGACAGCGAATTTCGTGAATTTACATGACTTTGCCGTTGAATCCATAATATACACCTGCCACGTCGTTTTCTACTCATGAAACTTTGGACATTTTATTTTACCATTTATGTTTTGACAATGACAGTGATTACATACTTGATTTATACTAGGGTGTGTTGGTTGGTTTGTTGGTCGATTTTACGGCATGTCAACCCTTGTTGCGTTATTTTATGCCGAAGACTTTTTGGTTTTATTTAATCTTCATACCTATGAATCATCATCATCATTGATTACATACTTGATTTATACTAGGGTGTGTTCGTTGGCTTGTTGGTCGATTTTACGGCATGTCAACCCTTGTTGGGTTATTTTATGCGAAGACTTTTTGGTTTTATTTAATCTTCATACCTATGAATCATCATCGTCATTGATTACATACTTGATTTATACTAGGGTGTGTTCGTTGGCTGTTGGTCGATTTTACGGCATGTCAACCCTTGTTGGGTTATTTTATGCCGAAGCCTTTTGTTTTATTCATTATTGAGGGTAGTCAATTATTTTTTAAACTCATTTCCACAAACCAACTTGTGTCGTTGGTGATCTCTTGATTTTTGTCAGGGCAGTAGGTTGGCTGGTTTGTTGGATTTTACGGCATGTCAATACATGTTGGGTTACTCTATGCCAAAGACGTTTTCTTTTATTCATTATTCATGGTATTTTCAACTGATTTTCACAATCCAAATCGTGTCATTGGTGATCTTTTCATTTTTTCTTAGCGCAGTTGGTTAGTTGGATTTTACGGCATGTCAACCCTTGTTGGGTTATTTTATGCCGAAGACTTTTTTGTTTTATTCAATCTTCATAGGCCATCATCATCATCATCATCATCATCATGTCGCGCTGTTGGCACGGATATCCATGACAATCTCTCTCCATCCGTCCGTATCGCTCATCATTCTCGGGAGGTCCTCTGTGCAGCATCCTGTATCGGCACAGAGCTGATAAATGTACGTCTTTGTTGGTCGGACCACACTGGCGTGCCCATGTGCTGACTTCCACAGGAGGATGTCGCTTATGAGTTCGTCCTTGCTTCTCCAGCAGTGTCCCGCGTGTCTTGTCCGTCTTACTCGGATGGTTTGGGTGATATGTGGCAGGTGACCGTACAGCTGTTTTCTCGTATGGTGTTGTGTCCACGTCTTGTTCAGGATCACCCACAGCATTCTTGTGCAGCTCCCCTCTAGTTTATTCTCTAGTCGCTTCGTTAGGGTCCAGGTGGTACAGCCATACAGCAGCACTGACACGACAACGGCCTGGAAGAACTGTCACTTTAACTTTTCTGTGAGATTGGATTTCCATATGACCGATAATTTATTTATAGCGGCCCATGCCTTTCCTATACGTGCATTAACGTCGTTTTCTGTGGAGGAGATTTTACTGCCTAAGTATCTAAATTGTTCTAACGAGTCTAGGAGTTTGCCATCGGTGGTGGAGATGCCGCTTTTTTGTTTTTTAAACATTTTTTCTACTGAAATGGGACCATAACAGCTATTAGCACCCCTAATAGGGGTAAACATGGGAACAATGGCAATTACATTCCCCAAAGCTCAAAAATTGGAATTTCGTCACTAAATGCAGTTTAATGCAATATCCAGGACACTAAGAAAAACACCCAACATTTGTTATCATATATGCGCTAGAAGGCGGTGGCTGGGGGTCTTACTGTCCTGGATGTATTTGCGTCATACCTCACTTGTATGGGCTGGGCACAAGGCCTCGTTTTAACGTGGCCCACCCACAAGCCGAAGCTCATGGGTGGGAATGAACAAAAAATAACTGCCTTCCGGTTAACGACGGGGGTCCAGCGAGCTTCAGTCGCTGGACTTGTTGAGAGTTAAATAATAGCGTCGATCCAGGGGGCTATCCCCCCAGGCAACACCTGTCCCTTGACTTAAAGGGACAGGGCTGGGTTTATTGCGCAGCGCCTGAGGCGTCCCCCTTGAGGGGGAATGCCGAAGGGATCGACGCAATTTTTGTTCATTCCAACCCATGAGCTTCGGCTTGTGGGTGGGGGCACGTTAAAACGAGGCATTGTGCCCAGCCCATACAAGTGTGGTATGAGGCAAATACATCCAGGACACTAAGATCCTCGGCCACCGCCTTCTAGCGCATATATGATAACAAATGTTGGGTGTTTGCCATAAGATCAATAGGGTTGGGACAATTATATAAGTTCTAGGGCTTGATCGGAGGGGTCCTCTACGACCGCCCGTCTAGCCTAAATATGGGCTACAGTGGAGTGTTGCATGTCATTGACTGTTCAGCCACCAAGATTCCATCCTTAACCATCACCAGTCTCCACTCACAGCCAACAGTTGGCCTCATTGAGTGGTCATACCCCTTTGCAGAGGTACAGTCGGTGTATTCTATAGTCCCAGCCGACACGACTAGCATAATTCCGCAACTCTGTAAAGCTTGGTCGAGACCGGTTAAGTACCTAACCGGATATGAGAAAGAAAGAAAGAAAGAAAGAAAGAAAAAAAAAAATGAGGAATAGAAAGAAAGAAGAAAGAAAGAAAGAAAGAAAAAAGAAAAAATGAGGAATAGAAAGAAGAAAGAAAAAAGAAAGAAAGAAAGAAAGAAAGAAAAGAAAGAGGAAAGAAAAAAGAAAGAAAGAAAGAAAGAAAGAAAGAAGGAGAGAAGAAAGAAAGAAGAAGGGAGAAAGAAATGAGGAATAGAAAGAAAGAAAAGAAAAGAAAGAAAGAAAGAAAGAAATGGGGAATAGAATGAAAAAGAAAAGAAAAAAAAGAAAGAAAGCAATCAGACGGAATAAAGAAGTACGCTAAGACAAAGGAGAACGAACATTTTATAACATAAATAAAAATCAACTATTTATCTCTAAACATTATTCACTTGAAAGAAAGAAAGAAGAAAGAAAGAAGAAAGAAATGTGAGCGTAGGAAATATTAATGTATTGCTTAGCAAAGAGAACATGGGATAAATGTTGTAAAAGGATGTAATCTTGTCAGACATTTCTAAAACTCTTCTGTTAGAGACATAAATATTTGATAACCCATTGAATAAATCTTTAAGCACACAGATTACATCTTTTATACATGATGTATAGGCAGAGCCTATCATTTTTGTAAGGAAGAGTAGTGTAATTTCAAATTAACAGTAAAACAGTGGAAAATCACTGAAATTTGGATTTATAGGTCTTCACTAATATTGTGGGCTAGAGGTGCGTGGTATAATGGTTAGTCGTAGGAAATGGTGACGGCAAAACGAGGTCAAATCCAGGAGAAAGCTATTTGCATTTCACATAGCGCTAATACACTTGAGAAAGGTACTACTCTCCCTCCAGCTATGGGTAGACTGGGCTCTTTAAGATTGGTTGGGTAACTCCAGGGAAATACCATCAGCTAATTCTGGTGTGAAAAACTAAGAACTATAATAATAATAATAAGAAGAACAAGAACAAGAACAAGAAAACCAGACCTAGTATAAAATTTTAAATAAATAAATGTAAAGGTAAGAGTTATTGCCCTTGGCCAAAAAAAGGGGTTAATTCCCTTAGGTTTGTTTTGATTTTGAAAAAATACCCGCGAAAAAAATTGAAGGAAGACAGACGATAGAAAAACGGAGGGTAGTTTAGAGAGACGAGACAGTAGATCAGACAGTTGAGAACGGGTTTTGGAAGTGACGGTTGAAACCGGAGAAAGAGATTTGTTGAAAAAACTGAATTAATAAGGAAAGGAAAGAAAAACGAAAAGTGATTGTGTTTGGAAACGGATTTGGGGAAAAAGGAAAAGTTTGTAGAAATCAGAGATATTTGGAGAAAAAAAACTGAATTAATTTGAAAAAAGGAAAGAAACGAAAGAAGTAATTGTTTTGGAAACGGATTTTAAAAAAGAAAGAGAAAAGAGGAACTTATATTTGATAAAAAAAAATAAGGAAAAAAAAAGAAATAACAAAAGAGCAACTTATGTTTTAACGAAAAAGAAGGTATTTTTTTTTTTTTTTTTACTGTTTATGTACTTTTATGTATTTGCACCCGTCTGTTTAAAAAAAAAAAAACAAACAAAGTAAATAATTATTTTTTATAAAATAAATAATTATCATCACTCACAAATTGTCTTAGTGACTAATATTTTTTTATATTTTGTTGAAAGAAAACATTCTGTGTTTTTCCCCTGAACTATCTTTTCTTGGAGAGTCAATTGCCTAGTCACTCAGGATTCACACGACTTAGCGAGTGTTTGAAATTATCGACAGACACTTCGTGACAATCATCTTGCAACACCCCCTGGTTAAAAATGAGACCGTCCAAATCGTCCAAGATGAAATTCAAAAATGCAAATCCTGATTATCTAGTGCTGCTTATCCACCGAATTCTCATTTCTTTTACCTCAGCTAAATAATGGACCATTCCGTTTTTATTATAAAGAAAGGAAAGAAAAAGGATTGGCCTCACAGAAAAATTTAACGAGGAAAGAAAGGGAGTAGAAGTAAGATTGATAGAGAAGGTAAGCGCGCAGAAACGATAAACTAATAAGTTTCAATCGAATGAAAAGATTAAAAGAAAGAAACAAAGAAAAAGAGTGAGAGTTAAATCAAGATTATTATACTTTTTACATATTGAACTATTTAGCAATAATATTATCTGCGTTATTCGGACTAATCTACCTATTAAATTTTATGTATGATTTTTTTACCTAGACTCATTTTATTTTTTTTTCATTAAAAAAAAAAATAGACTGGGTAAAAAATCATACATAAAAATGAATAGGTAGATATTCTAGCCAAAACAAGACATTAGGTTTATAAGTTCCCAAAATTCACACTCAATTGTCCAATTGGACACATGGCCTAGTGGATAAGGTAGCAGGTTCAATCCTGACCGGCGGCAGTAACATAGAAAAATAATTAACACAGCTCCTATCCCAGCTATGGTTAGCGGAATGAGAACACGATACCCCCGCGGACTGAATAAAGGGTTAGGTTCAAAGTTCCGTGATGGCTACCGATAACGACAAGAAGGTTCCCGACTACGACAAGAAAGTTCCCGAGTTCGAAAAGAAGGTTCCCGAATCCGAGAAGGTTCCCGAGTCTGACAAATAATGCATGAAGGCATGAGGGCATATCGGCCGAAACGTTGTACAAATAACAATGAAGATGGGGACAATAGTCCGAATAACGCAGATAATACTAATCATCAAGCCTCATCTCAAACATTCAGAGAAATATTTGGCAATAGCTCATAAATAAACATATCAAACGTTGTAATAATTAAATGATCATATTCTGGTATAACCACAGGTCCTGATAGGAGATATATGGTTAGCCATAGCTGAACTTTTTTTTTCTTCTCATACCACTGCTTTTTGGTGTTTCTCTAGTCTTACTTTCAGGGGATAGCCTGTCTCACCTTATGGCGCTGCGAACAGGATTTGACCAAGCTGGATGGGAAAAGATGTTTATTGAGGCAGGCATATCTGTTACCTCTGCCAAAATTTATGCCCATACATTTTCTAGTGAAGAGATTGCAAGGTCCAGCTTGCATATGTTGGACCGTGCAATGCTTAAGGAACTGGGCATCAAGACTATGGGTGACATGCTCACTATACTAAAGCTAGCCAAGGATCCCCCAGTGACACTCCCATCATCAGCTAATTATGCAAGAACACCAACTGCAAAACTCCCTCAACTCAGTTTGTAAATGACCCCACAATTCAGAAAGTTCAGGATACACTGAGACGTATTTACAAAGATGATCAATCTTCCTCTCATACAGACTAACATTCAACTATACAATTGTGCTTTGCCAGTCACATCGTTCAAACGAATAGTAGACTGACTGACTTCAATATGTTTAACTAACTAAACTAATATATATATATATATATATGTGTGTGTGTGTGTGTGTGTGTGTGTGTGTGTGTGTGTGTGTGTGTTTCCAAAGACAGGATATAAGTTAAAAGAAAGGAAATGAATCCGACAGTATGAGTATGAAAAGGTGGAATGAAAACATCACACAATGCTGTTAAAGAGAAAAAAATTTATAATATAATCATAGCTGATATTGATCAATATTTCGATTTTACAAAAATCATCACCAGAGCTCATTTACTCCGTGGTGTTTGGGTCGGAGAAAAATGTCAAATCAGTTCAAAAACAAAAAACCTTAATTTTGCAAAAAAGAAACGAAAGTTGTTACATTATTCACCAATGTGGGCATTCGCGCCATATTTTTGTCGGTCATGCCGATGTGTATACCTTTTTCGTCGGTAAACTCTCCATTGTAGCGAATTTTGAGATGTTGGCAACAAGACGAATTAACTTATTCAAAAGGGGATGGGTATTAGAAAAATGTGACGGTTGGAATTCAAAAGATTTTTAGAAAAGGAATTTTTATGATTAATTATTTTTTTATGTTCTGTATTTCATAAATGATTAATTATTTATTATATTTTGTTTTTATATATAAAGAAAACAGTTATGGACGGAATTTGTTATTATTTTAGACAATGTGAAGCATTTAGATCTAATGTAAGGTTTTTATTTTCAAAACCGAATTCAAATCAAATAAAACGAAAAGTTCTTATTTATAAATCAAAACAATAAACCTATTTTTTTATTTTAATGGAAAGTAAATAACGGAAAAAGTTATGTGAAGGGGATTTTATGGTTTCTGACTACAAGTGTCGCTATATAATATATATATATATATATATATATATATATATATATATATATATATACTTTGCCACAGCTGCATGGAATGAAATATACACAATTCTTGATCATTTTAGATACTGTTGGGGTCTTAATTCGGAGATGTTGCCAATGAGTTGAGTCAGTGAATGTTTTCCTGATATCATATAGACTACATATATTTTGAACATTTTTGGCCAAAAATTCAAGCTGGTTGGTTGGTTGGTTGTTGGTTGGTTGGTTGGTTGGTATTTTGTTTAATGGCATATCAACCCTTGTGAGCTATTCAAATCCAAGTCTTGTCTTTTTTTTTTTTTTTGTATATATGATTTGCAAGCGATTAATTTGTAGATAACATTAACTCTAGTATTATCTGCGTTATTTGTTATTTGTACAACGTTTCGGCCGATATACCCTCCGGCCTTCTTCAGGTATTTGTTGTCGGACTCGGCAAACTTCTCGGATTCGGGAACCTTCGGCCGAAACGTTGTATAAATAACAATGAAGATGGGGACAATAGTCCGAATAACGCAGATAATACTAATCTTAAAGCCTCATCTCAAACATTCAGAGAAATAACATTAACTCTATCTTTACCAACCACAATCATTATACATCTCTTCCTGTCTGAGAATAACGCGCGCACACACACACACACACATACACGCACACATATGCACATAACCCCACTGTGTGTGTAAGTGAGTGTGTGGGGGTGTGCGCGTACGTTATTATGAGACAGGAAATGTCTAATTGGTGTTTACCACTTTACATAACGAGAGTTCTTTTTATTACTTACTTTTTTTCAGGGAGACATCCGTGGTTATGTCTTCCGAATATCTAAGTCTTTTCTTACTTGTCTTTCGAAGTAGCTGGTTGGTACTTTATTTCTGTAGTCTGTTTCTTCTTTTCTTCTAACTAGTCTGGTCTTCTAATGTTGACTCTGGTTCTCAAGAGCCTGGTTCGCCATTAGCTCGCAAATAACCAACTAAGGCTTATAATTTATGTGATCACATTTTTATTCTGAGCCAGACTTTTTCAACCGAGGCGGAGTCAAAACAAAGTCGATGCTTACATCATGGCGTCTCTCGCTTAACTAACTAAACTAATTAAGCTCTGGGACTTTGTTCTCACAGTCAGTGTATAACTGGAAAGAAGGTTACTTAAAGGTTATTTCCTATCAATCTAACCCTGTGGATTTTGAATTTCAACGACTTTTAATTCAAAATCTCACTCTACATTAAACGTCCAAAAACAACGGTATATCAATATACAATATAATGATTGTGATATATATATATATATATATATATATATATCACAATCATTATATTGTATATTGATATACCGTTGTTATTTAGACGGTTAATGTAGAGTGAGATTTTGAATTAAAAGTCGTTGAAATTCAATATATATATATATACAGCAATATTTATCAATATATATATATATATATATATATATATATAAAGATAAATCTAATGAGTCAGACGAACCTACTAAGAGTTTCCCTTAATGCTCTTCAGGGCTAAGATCTCTCTCTCTCTCTCTCTCTCTCTCTATATATATATATATATATATATATATATATATATTGATACACGTTGAGTTAACGAATACAGTGCATTCTCTCACAAATATATACAAAAATGACTCCCCAAAAAACATTTGGCCTTGAATAGCCCATAAAAGTTGATATTCTATTATGCAAAATAACCAACCAGACAATCAACCAATCAGACAACCACAAGCCAACAAATTTGGGGATATATTTTCTGTGGTATGTAAAATGCACACATACGCACAAACACAGACTAACACATGCACATAACTACTCTGTATGTGTGTGTGTGTAGTTATGTGTGTGTGTGTATGTGTGTGTGTTCTTTACATACAACAGAAAACATATCCCCAATTGTGTATGAAGTTCTATTTTATCAAAAATTATTTTTTCCTTAGTATTGTCATTTTCCCTGTTATCGTTATTTTTCCTTAGGCAATGCAGACTATCCCTGCATATATATATATATATATATATATATATATATATATATTATATATATATATATATATATAATCAATAGTAATGGTATTATGGATGACTTAAACTCATAATTTTAAGTTTCATGCTTGTGCAATCCTCAGATGAGTCAAATGAGGATTGCACAAACATGAAACTTAAAGTTATGAGTTTAAATCATCCATGATATCATTACTATTGATTATAAATCTGCTCTATTTTATTAACATTGAGCAAATTTGTATGCCAATACTTTTCTCGTTTGTTCTCTATTCATTCTATATATATATATATATATTCAATATATATATATATATATATATATATATATATTGTTAAATGATGCAGCCATTTTCTGTCTGCAAGTTTTGTCCTTCGTTTTTTCGTATTGCCGGATTATTGAAAACACCACAAAATGCTGCTAAAGTGAAAACATTTTATAACATATTCATAGCTGATATTGAACAATATTTAGATTTTATAAAAATCATCTTCAGAGCTTGTTTATACTCCGTGTTGTTAAGAGCGGAGACAAAAGTCATATGAGTTCAAAACAAAAACCTTGATGTTGCAAAAAAGAAAAAAAAAGTTATACAATAGTTTCGAATGTAAGCACTTCCGCCGCATTTTTCTCGGTCATCATATTATGTATATCTTATTGTAACAGTTTTTAAAAAGGAAGACATATTAACAAGTTTTGACACTAGACGAATTCTCTTATTCAAAACGGGATTTAAGTTTTCAACAGATTTATAGAAAAAGAAATTTAATTTTGTAATTAATATTGTAAATTTTCTATTTTTTGTTTTTCTCATATATAAAGTAAAAAAAGTATGAACGGTTGTATGGTTATATATATATATATATATATATATATATATTATATATGTGTGTGTGTGTGTGTGTGTGTGTGTGTGTGTTAGAAGGGATTGACATATATATATATATATATATATATATATATATATAAATGAATATATACATATATATATATTAGATGGTATTGACATATATATATATATATATATATATATATATATATATATTAGAAGGTATTGACATATGTATATAAATATATATATATTAGCAGGGATTCACACACACACACACACACACACACACACACATGTATATATATATATAATATATATATATATATGTGTGTGTGTGTGTGTGTGTTTGTGTGTGTGCGTGTGTGTGTGCGTGTGTGTGTGTGTGTGTGTGAGTGATTGTATTGAGTGGGAAGGTGCCTCACGAGTTAAATCTATAAATCTATAGGTATTTACGATATTCATTCCCATTAATATTTGCCTTTGAAGCTCTTCTGTAATTACAGCCTATTGGTTACTAAGACACACGATAAGCAAATAACGTTTATACATACAGTCGCTAATTGCATTGAAGGGTGTGTCTATTTCAACTGGAGTGTGTTGTTTTTGCTTTGAAAAAAAAGGTGACCTGGTGCATATCTATCCTCCAGTTCTTATTAACTAGCTGAACCCATGGAAAATCCCCGGTTTAATAAGTATATACAAATTATACACATACTAATAAAATATGCCTTTAGCTTATCTATTCGTTCGTGCCAATACATAAACACACCATATATTTCTATCAAATATATATAATTTACACTCTGTTATATACTTATCAATTATTCTTATCTTATACTAATAATTTATACACAATTATTTAGTTGGTTGGTTGGATTTTACGGCATGTCAACTCTTGTTGGGTTATTTTATGTTGAAGACCTTTTGTTTTATTCATTCTTTTTGGTTGGTTGGATTTTACGGCATGTCAACCCTTGTTGGGTTATTTTATGTTGAAGACCTTTCGTTTTATTCATTCTTGTTGGTTAGTTGGAATTTATGACATGTCAACCCTTGTTGGGTTATTTTATGTTGAAGACCTTTCGTTTTATTCATTTTTGTTGGTTGGTTGGATTTGACGGCATGTCAACCCTTGTTGGGTTAATTTATGTTGAAGACTTTTTTTTTATTCATTCTTGTTGGTTGGTTGGATTTTACGGCATGTCAACCCTTGTTGGGTTATTTTATGTTGAAGACCTTTTGTTTTATTCATTCTTGTTTGTTGGTTGGATTTTACGGCATGTCAACTCTTGTTTGGTTATTTTATGTTGAAGGCCTTTTGTTTTATTCATTCTTGTTGGTTGGTTGGATTTTACGGCATTTCAACCCTTGTTGGGTTATTTTATGTTGAAGACCTTTCGTTTTATTCATTCTTGTTGGTTGGTTGGAATTTATGGCATGTCAACCCTTGTTGGGTTATTTTATGTTGAAGATCTTTTGTTTTATTCATTCTTGTTGGTTGGTTTGATTTTACGGCATTTCAACCCTTGTTGGGTTATTTTATGTTGAAGACCTTTTGTTTTATTCATTCTTGTTAGTTGGTTGGATTTTACTTTTTATGTTGAATATTTTTATGTTGAAGATGTTTTGTTTTATTCATTCTTGATGGGTCTCAATCCTTTCTTTTTAATCTCAATTTTTAACAAACTATTTAGACTCAGTTTTTATCTATTTATCCCATACAAGAGACCCTAACATATACTACCAATCTGGGTCAGAGTGGATCTGCGAGTAATGGTGATCAAGAGATAGTTCCCATTCACCTGAGATGTACTATAAATCGTAGTATTGGTTGGTTGGTTGGTTGGTTGGTTGGTTGGATTTTACGGCATGTCAACCCTTGTTGGGTTATTTTATGCCGAATATATTTTGTTTTATTCATTCTTGATGGTACACAGTATTCTTTTTAAACTAAATTTTTAAACATATTTTTTAAATTCATTTTTTCAACCTATAGATGGAACCCTAACAGGTACTACCATTCAGGGTTAACGTGGACTTGGGAGTAAGGGTGATGAATGGTTACTCTACATTCCCGAGAATTAGGAATTCACCATTTAAGGTCATACCCAGGATATTAAAACCCTTAGCTACCGTCTTCGAGCAGATATATGATTAAAAAAATCGGGGTTTGCCATAAGGACAGTAGGGTTGGGGCAAAGATATAAGCGCTAGGGTTTCCCGTAACAAGCCGATTGAGCAGAGGGGGCTTCTCCCACCACTCGTCTAGCCTAAGTGGAGTGTTGCATGTACAATTATTTGGCATCAGGTAAGAAGAAACATCCCTCCATACACACACACACACACACACACATATATATATATATATATATATATATATATATATATATATATATATACCAACCCCTCCGCACGAGCAGGATGCGACACAAGGTCAATTTCTTAAGCGGAGTTCAGCAGGTTTGAATTCAGAGTTTTCCTTCTCCTTGACCGGTTGCCTAACCACGGTTAAAGAGCCCAGTCTGCCCTACTATTTACCCATATCTGGAGGGAGAGTAGGATTCATACCTCTCCCAAGGATATTAACGCTAAATGAAATGCAATTACCACGTCCAGGATTTGAACTCGGGGCGACGAGTCCATTTCCCATGACTTTAACCATTACACCACGCGCTGATCGAACTTTGAACGTGATCACCCCATTTTGCTTGCTGTCTTGAGGAGACGCAGCAAGCCGGAGAGATAGCATGGTGATATATATGTATAAATTGTTGTAGATCAACGGGAGGAAAGTGAATATTTCATAATAAAAAGTCCGCAAAGTGGTTGAAATTTTCTTGTTTTTTTTTTCAATCTTCGGATTTTCAAATATTCTCTTCAACCAAGTACTATTAGGATTTGTATTGTTACTCTGTGTTCTGTGCATATAGTGGGCACTTGTAGTCACGTCATCGAAGTTTGAGCCTAATCGTGTCATTTTGCTTGCTGTCTTTACACTGTAAAAATGACCACTCCACTATCTGAATGCACAAAGGAAGTACAAAGAGCAGTGACATGATTTCTCTGGTCGGGAAGAGTGTCAGGGGCTGAAATTCATCGGAGTCCCTTAGCACAATACGGGGACAGTGCAATACGGCGTAGAAACATGTGTGAGTGGATAGAGAATTTTAAAAGTAACCGGACAAGCGTTACACACGAAGAGGAAACAGGACGCCCGTCAAACTACACCACTGATAAGAAGATTAAGGAAGAATTGTGCATCCCTGTTGTGGTCACGTGATCGAACTTTGAACGTGATCACCCCATTTTGCTTGCTGTCTTGAGGAGATGCAGCAAGCCGGAGAGATAGCATGGCGAACCGGCGAGTTATCATCGATGAGGTAGCTTGTTATCTGCATAATACTCATGGTTCTACCTATCAAATAATCCATGATGAGTTCGGTTTCCATAAAACAAGAATCCGGATAATCTTTGACTCTCCCTCGTACATTTTTCTGAAATACCCTGTACATCACAAATGATATCGCTACAAAAAAAACACTTAATATAATAAAGTATATATTTCAACTCTAATTGAATTTGAAATCATTTTTCACCGGGTAACACCGTGTATCCATACTAATATATATATATATATATATATATATATATATATATATATATACTAGAAGTGGCTACCCGGTTGAAGTGAACAGAGGCACGATGAGTGTCTGTTTCCCAAGGCATTTTGATTTGAGTATAAAATAAATGGGATCAGAAAAAAAGAACATCTTGTGTTTATTATTTAAAAATAAAAATGGCACAAGACACGATATCCTAAAGAGAAGACCCATGTAATTTCCAGACTCAAAGAACAGCCGAAAATTCCAGTTCAACAACCGTTCAAAATATACCAGCAACTCTAATCCAGCCTCGAGAAATAGAACATGATAATGAGTATATCAATATTATCATTACAACGTATCCCTCCTTTTATATCGAATCCCAGAACCTTATACTCCCAGTTCCACTATAACCCGAAGTTGTAGTACTTTTTAGAATCTCATGAATACACCACCCTGGTGGCTAGGGGCTGTAGAATATACCGACTAAACAGGGGTAATACACCGACTGCATATGGTAAAAATCCCCCCAATGGGGACTACTGAGGAATCCTGGTGACTGGGCAGTCCATGACATGCAACACTCTATTTTTGCACTTCGGCTAGATTATCGGTAGGAGCTTTGGGGCCCATTCCAAGGGCACCAATTACAATTTGTACGACTTTCACCTTCACGTTCCACAGTTTTCTCAGTTCTCTGGCAAAGTCCAAGTATTTGTCTATCTGTTCGCTTTCTTTCATTTTTACCTAGTGGTTGGCAAAATCCACAAGATGACAGGTTCTCATCTTCTTGTCAATCAATACTTGGTCCGGTCTTCTGTGCGGGATTAGGTGATCCGTCTGTACACCGAAGTTCCAGAGAATTCTCCTGGACAGTGCATATACCATTTAGTTGTATGGTGAAAATTGAATATCTTGCACAGTTCCCAGTGAATTTTCTCACCCAGCCGTGCCAAGTCGTGTACTCTCTTTGTGCTAGTTTGCTGCATTCGCTTATTATAGGATTAACCGTTTCTCCACACATTCTGTACTTGCTATTTTGGTGTGTCTTAACTATTTTATTTATTATTATTTACTCCTTTTGAGTTTTCAGATCAGCATTAGCTGATGGTGTTTCACTGGAGTCTGAGTGACAGCAAGTCGCCTCAGGTCTTCAGGACTCTTCTGAGTATTCTAGCCGATTTCATATGAATTTCACTTCACAATTGTCCAATGCGTCTTTCTGAAGTCAAAAAGAAATAAACTCGCCTTTAAGCACCCCAGACCTTTTTTAAATATCCCTCCTTGAATTGGATTCTTCCGTAGTATTTTTTTTTTATGTATTTCCGATATTTTAAACTCGTCTTCAATTATTATTATTATTATTATTATTATTATTATTATTATTATTATTCACTCCTTTTGAGTTTGAGCTGGAACGGCAAAATCCACCAGTTGACAAGTTCTTTCTTTTTTGTTTATCAACACTCGGTCTGGTCTTCTTGCTGGGATAAGGTGATCCGTTTTTTATTATTATTTACTCCTTTTGAGTTTTCACATCAGCGTTAGCTGATGGTCTTTCACTGGAGTCTGAGTGACAGCAAGTCTCCTCAGGTATCCAGGACTCTTCTGAGTATTCTGGCAGATTGCAGCAGTGCAGTGTTCTGAATGGTTTCAATCCTTCCTCTAATTTCCAAACTTTCCAAGCCCTTCTCCAATCCTTTTTGGACTGTTCCAATTGCACCAACTACAATTGGTATCACTGACTTTCATATTCCATAACTTTTTCAGTTCTCTGGCAAGGTCCAGATATTTGTCCATTTTTTTCATTTTCCTTCAGCTTCACCCTGTGATCTGCTGGAACTGCAAAATCCACCAGTTGACAAGTTCTTTCTTTTTTGTTTATCAACACTAGGTCTGGTCTTCTTGCTGGGATAAGGTGATCCGTTTTATTATTATTATTATTATTATTATTATTATTATTATTATTATTATTGTTGTTGTTGTTGTAGTAGTAGTAGTAGTAGTAGTAGTATTTTCTTCTTCAGATAACTTTTTTCTTATTTTTCTCTTTTCTGATTTTTCCTCTTTTTGGTTATTATTGTTGTTGGTGGTGGTGTTGGTGTTGGTGTTGTTGTTCTTCTTTTCGTCTTCTTCTTCTTCGTCTTCTTCTTATTATTATTATTATTATTATTATTATTATTATAAGTAGTAGTAGTTGCATTAGTAGTGATAGTATTTCTTCTCTCTCTACACAAATTTTATCATCCATATACCTAGAATAAAATAAGCTGGTTTGGATGGTAGATTGAAATACGCACACACACATACATACATACACACACCCACACCCACACATACATACACACACACATACATATAAGCGCACATAGATAGATAAGAAGATTCATACATATATATCCATAGATAGCTATTCGAGCAAGTTTATTTGATTGGCAAGGATTGGATAGGCAAATGCCATAAAGCCATTAAGAAGTCTGACAAAAATCCATCAGCAGCATCTTAGTGTATTGAGGGAGAAGGCCTAAGCTCGATCAGTCATGCCAGCTACTTTATCTATTTTTAACTCTCTTGCATGCACTATCTGCGGACTTGTATGCAAATCTACGTCTACTTTGAAATCTCATATGAGACATAAGCATTAGAACTTACCAAAGCAGTTGGACGTCGAAATCGATGTGAGAGTGAATCATATATATATATATATATATATATATATATATATATATATATATATATATACGAAGAAATGGATACTTTAGTTCAGATGTAAATTTATTTCGGCATTTTTCCTCCTTCAGTCGGATTTTTTTACTAATTTGAAGATTTTATATCCGGTCTTAATGCTATGATTTTTCTATCTCATTTGTATTGCATTGGTTGGCATCGTTCCGTCTACTAAAGACGATGGCGTAGTGTCCACTTTTTTTTTTTACTCTGGTGCAGTGACTGCGAACACTTCGGCTGGCCAGGTCGAATGGCTTCGTTAGGTCTATGAATGCGGCGTAGATTGGCATCTGCTTTTCCTGCCATTCTTCCTGTCGCTGGCGTAGTGAGAAGATCATGTCCACGATTGCCTGGTTTACTCGGAAGCCACACTATGATTCCCAGTGCGGTTTTGACAGTGCGGCTTTGACTCTCCCTCGTACATTTTTCTGAAATACCCTGTACATCACAAATGATATCACTACAAAAAAACACTTAATATAATAAAGTATATATTTTAACTGTAGTTGAATTTGAAATCATTTACAAGTAACAGAAGGGTAAGTCATTTGCATGTTATTTTGTTTCTGCTTTTTTTTGTATGTTTGTTTGTTTGTTTTTTGTTTGTTTTTTCGCCTTGAAATATAATATTGATTGATTGAATTAATTGCATCCTTTATATCTTTTATTTTGAAATTGAATGGAAATGTCTTACTATATTGTTATATATTTCCGTGGGGATTTTATGAGGCAACCAGGGAGGATCTCACTCGCGATAAGTAATAAGGGATCTGCGAGACTAACTTTTAAAAAAATCCCCTTTAGTCGGATTTTTTTTTAAATTCCTCCTTCAGTCGAATTTTTTTACTAATTTGAAGATTTCATATCCGGTCTTAATGCTATGATTTTTGCATCACACTGATTTGTATTGCATTGGTTGGCATCGTTCCCACTACTAAAGACAATGGCGTAGTGTCCACCTTTTTTTAATACTTTGGTGCAGTGACTGCGAACACGTCGACTGTTCAATTTGAAAAGTCTTGCGCGTGTTACACTGGTGCGTTTGCAGACTCTTACATCTCGCATCTATCCAGAATCACACAGTGGCTTCCGAGGAAACCGGGCAACCGTGGACATGATCTTCTCACTACGCCAGGGGCAGGAAATTTCATCACTGGGTAATTCCATGTCAAAACATCCAAACCATGTCACCCATCCACTTCAATCTTTTTGAAATGTTGTCCACGTGTGGATTATGATAACGTTAGACAATCCCCAAACTTTGGGCTGCCAATTCCAAAAATTAGCGGAATTATGTTGATTTTTGCTCTCTGAATTTGAGGGGGGTCGCGAAAAATAGCGACTTTTTGTAACCTATTTTTGTCAGTAAAATGAGTTCTAGAGCTTCCCTACTCCCGAAAATTGGTTTATAAAATCACTTATGCCCAAAGAACCCAAAAATTCTATAAAAAAGTCTTAAAGTCAAGCAATTTTTAGTTATTGATGATTTCTGATTTTTTTTATCCATATCCCGATGTAACACTGTATCTATCACAAATTTTTTCTATTATTATTTCACATATATTGAACATTATTTGTACCAAAAAGATAGTTTGACTTTTGCTCAAATTTTGGGGATTGTCTAACGTTAACATAGTCCACACCTGGAAAAAAATCAGAAAAAATTGAAGGGAGTGGGTGAAATTTTATATTTAATTTGACATGGAATTACCCCACTCTCCACTCAATACATTTCATCCACACTTCACCACTTGGGAATCTTTCTACCAGTCAGAAACTCATCTTGTGTCTGTTCCCTTCAACCGCTTAATCCAGACTTACACACATCACTCTCCTCTCACTACCTCTCATCCACTATTCTGCACTTGGGAATCTTTCGACCAATCAGACACTCATCTTGTGTCTGTTCCCTTCAATCGCTTAATCCAGACCGACACTTATCATTCTCATCTCACTACCTCTCATTCACTATTCACCACTTAGGAATCGTTCGACCAATCAGACACTCATATTGTGTCTGTTCCCTTCAACCGCTTTATCCAGACCGACACGCATCACTCCTCTCACTACCTCTCATCCAATCTTCACCACTTGGGAATCTTCCGACCAATCAGACACTCATCTTGTATCTGTGCCCTTCAATCGCTTAATCCAAACTGACACTCATCACTCTCCTCTCACTACCTCTTATCCACTCTTCACCACTTGGGAATCTTTCGACACTCATCTTGTATCTGTTCCCTTCAACCGCCTAGTCCAGACTGGCCCCTCAATACCTGTCACTACCTCCCTTCCACTCTTCGCCACTTGGGAACCTTTCGACCAATCAGACACTCATCTTGTATCTGTTCCCTTCAACTACTTAATCCAGACTGACACTCATCACTCTCCTCCCACTACCTCTCAACCACTCTTCACCACTTGAAAATCTTTCGACCAATCAGACACTCATCTTGTGTCTGTTCCCTTCAACCGCCTAGTCCATACTGACCTCTCACTACGTCTCACTACCTCCCTTCCACTCTTCACCACTTGGGAACCTTTCGACCAATCAGACACTCATCTTGTGTCTGTTCCCTTCAACCGCTTAATCCAGACTAACACTCATCACTCAATACCTCTCATTCACTCTTCACCTCTTAGCATCTATAGACCAATCAGAAATCAACAGAGCCTGGTGCTTCGTCATCTAAAAATTATAATTACTTTCCACTATTATCTACACATAACTTAGATTTTCGGGTTTTTCCTCTTTATTATATGGGTGCGCCTCACTTCTCTGAGTTGCTGAACTGGAGCTTCACTGCCGGTTTAGTATTTGTTCTTGGAACAAAGAACAAAAGCATTAAAAGAACACTGATCTCGCTGGGATAGCTAAAATCGATCAACAGGTAGTCAGTATGTCGCTGCCAAAAAGGAAAAAAATGTACCAGCTCATAGTATTGCACTGTCGACAGCAGGGGGGTGGGTGGCTGTAGAAATGTGAATGCTATGAATTCTAATTGAGATGAGACTAGTTGACGCCACCAAGAGAAGCGATATCTCCAGTTTCGTATTAATTTCCCTTGATACAATTCCAAGAATTCCTGGGAACAATAACTCATTAATTGGAGAATTTGTCAAAGGAAAGCTTTGGTTTTTTTTTTATTTCTTTTGTTAGATTTTTATTTTTTTTATTTTGACGGATTATTCTCACAAAGAATCATTTCTGAATGGCTCCATTTATTATTGACTTTGTTTTTGTTAATTCTGAGATTAGAAGTTAATTTGTATGAAATTCAGCCATCCAAGTATATATATATATATATATATATATATATATATATATATATATATATATATATATATATATGAGAATGTGAAAGATAAATTGGTCGATAGAGGCTGACTCAGATAGTTTGATAAACAGATAGATAGAATATACTTAGATAAAAAATATACCCATCCATTAATATATATATATATATATATATATATATATATATACGCCAAGCATAGCTCAGTCGGTAGAGCGTTCGGATAGAAACCACAAGTTTCCTAGTTCGATACCCACCTTCGCCAACTCAGCGTATGAGTAGCACATGGATTTGTGCGGTAAAGTAAGGAGCTGATGGTAGATGTGGCGCTCCACCTCAGACGCTAAAATAATCTCCTTGGTCTAGTGCTAGTGAAAAGGGGATAGACTCCCTCGCTGCATTGCTGATACTGACATTAGGCCGCCCCGACTATAATTATATATATATATATATAACTACGCCAAGCAAATTATATATATATATATTAATTGCGATGGATAGTTTGATTGATAGACAAATAGAGGCAGTCTCATATATATATATATATATATATATATATATTATATATATATATATGTGTGTGTGTGTGTGTGTGTGTGTGTGTGTGGTAAAATAAGGAATGAAAGAACAAAATTCAGACAAAAAATGTGTAGTATATTTCGCTGGAAGCCTGACCTCAGCTTCTTCTGCTTTATTCATAAATAAGAATAAAGCAGAAGAAGCTGAGGTCAAACCTCCAGCGAAATATACTACACATTTTTGTCTGAGTTTTGTTCTTTCATTCCTTATTTTACCTCATTCTGTCGGATTCATTCCGATCCCCTTTTCCTCATATATATATATATATATATATATATATATATATATATATATATGTGTGTGTGTGTGTGTGTGTGTGTGTGCGTGTGTGAATAGCATAATCTTTACAGATCACTGCCGCCCCTCACAATCCTATAACCCCACAACCAGAACCTTTCCTCTTATGAGCCCTCAAATGACTCAATCTCGCTGCAGATCCACTAAGTTGGGCGGGGGGCTCTCTTACCAATCCTCTAGTGCAAAGTTGAGTGTTGCATGTCATGGACTGAAGAACCACCAAGATTCCTCAGTAGTCACGATTGAGGGATTTTGACCATAAGCAATTGGTGTAATAGACCTGTTTAGACGGTATATTCTACAGCCCTAGCCACCAGGGTGGTGTATTGATGGGACTCTAAAAAGTACTCCCACCTCGGGTCATAGTGGAGCTGGGAGTGTAGGGCTGCAGGATTCGATCTAAAAGGAGTGATTACGTTGTAATGATAATATTAGTATAATCATTATCATGACATAGGAAGGATGTCCTTCCCATTGTATCGGATGGATCGGATGATAAAAATTGATGCATATGCACCACCATATGTCTATTAAGACCAGAAGCTGACTTACAGACATTGTTACAAATATCACAAGACACATTGTTTGTTCCTGGCGTGTGAATGAATTGTCTTAATATATATATATATATATATATATATATATATATATATATATATATACGTATGTGTGTGTATGTGTGTGTGTGTGTGTATTTTGGAAAAGGTGACTTACCGATGAAGATGGTCACAATGGTTAGTTGATGCAAAATTCAGATAGGTAAGACAGCGATATAACAAATAAAAAATGCTCAATACGTTAATAGAACAAATTTATTGTAATACAGGTAAAAGTAATAACTTACTCGGGTTTCACAATAAGGATCTTCAGGGTTAAATCCACTGGATAACGAACCGTTTAAAGATACGCAAAAGATACACACGTGTAATCGACTGCAATTAATCAATATATTGATTAATCCAGTGGATTTAATCCTGAAGATCCTTATGGTGAAACCCTAGTAGGTTATTACTTGTACCTGTATTAGTATATATATATATATATATATATATATATATATATATATATATATGATTGAAAAGAGATAGAAAAACAAATGTTGGCATATATCCGTTTCGACCTGTGTGGTTTATAAATTATAATTCAACTGAAATCATTTTACATTAAATGAAGACAATTGTAAAAGTAACTTTATAAAACAGGTCTTCTTCAGGAGCACATATACTGAAAGGAGGAAGATTTCGTGAAGGAGATTTAACTCTTGAAGAAGATCGATTTTATAAACCATCTTTTACAATTTTCTTTAAAATGGATTTCAGTTGAATTATAAACCACACAGGTCGAAACTGATATGCGCCAACATTTGTTTTTCTATCTCTTTTCAATCATACTATCATACTATTTCCGTTTATTATATATATATATATATTCTTCGTTTTGTTAAGTAGTAGGTGTTTATATTCCTCTTAAGTGACATCTACACGAACTTACGAGAAGTAAACAAACAGACGATGTTTGTGATATGGCTATTTTCAGCCGACAGTATTTGAGAGAATATGTGCTTAATTGAAGTCGAACCTAATTTTTGAAAGTTAATTCATTAATAATTAATTAGGCGGGATTTTACCTATTTAAATGTAAGGCTAAACAAATCGAGAAAAATCAATCTCTATTAGGCCTCATAATATAAAATGAATAGAGAATGAATGAGAAAAGTATTGGCATAAAAGGTGCTCAATGCTAATAAAGCAGAGCAGATTTACAATCAATAATAATGATATTATGGATATTATAAACTCATAACTATAAGTTTCATGCTAACGCAATCTTCAGATGAGTCAAATGGTTGAGATTTTAAAAACCATTTTACTCATCTGAAGTTTGCGTAAGCATGAAACTTATAGTTATGAGTTCATAATATCC
>CM042182.1:30200985-30208485 GCA_023376005.1 Doryteuthis pealeii | reverse complement strand
ATTCTAATAGTGACCACGCCAAGCGGACATTTAAGAGGTTTGAATTCAAAGTTTTCCTTCTCTTAGACTGGTTTCCAAACCAAGGTTAAAAAGCCCAGTCTGCCCTACTAATTACTCATAGCTGGAGGGAGAATAGTTAAATTCATACCTTTCCGAAGTGTATTAGCGCTACGGGAACTGAGGCTTCGTCCAGGATTTGAACTCGGTTCGACGAGTCCATTTCCTACGAATGGACACGTCGACCCGAGTTGTATCAAGCGTTGTAAGAATCAAATTATCATACTCTTGTATATCCACAGGTCCTACAAGTAAATAATGAATATTCTAAAATCGGACATTTTCTTAACTCTAGCTAACTGTTCTCACATCTCTGTACCAGAGTTCAGTTGGGGTCATCTAAAATGTCAATCATAACCCCCATGGTTATGGAAAATTACCCACCTCCGGTTTTAAATCTAACGAACTTTATTTAAAACTAACTTACAGGTACGTTCACAATTCATGAACTCTCAGGAATTGTAAGACTGCTAGTATATAATAAATATTCTAAAACCGGACATTTTCTTAACTAACTGTTCTCACGTCTCTGTACGGGGGGGGGGTCAGTTGGATCATCTAAAATGTCAATGGTTATGGAAAATTACCCACCTCCGGTTTTAAATCTAA
The DNA here is from genome assembly GCA_023376005.1 of Doryteuthis pealeii. Taxonomy (NCBI): domain Eukaryota; kingdom Metazoa; phylum Mollusca; class Cephalopoda; order Myopsida; family Loliginidae; genus Doryteuthis; species Doryteuthis pealeii. The sequence goes on along the minus strand of CM042182.1, from coordinate 30,207,819 downwards.
CGCACTTTATTTAAAACTAACTTACAGGTACGTTCACAATTCACGAACTCTCAGGAATTGTAAGACTGCTAGTATATAATAAATACTCTAAAATCAGACATTTTATTCCTTCAAGCTTGATATATCGTCGGTGACATTGTCTTTCTTTCTTTTAAGCAATTTGATTCATTATAATTCAAGTCTGTCTCACAACAGAAACCTTTCCATTTTCCATCATCGGCAGATTTTGCTAATGGCGTCAGATGTATTTGATACTGTCTACTAAAGATAATGAGCTATTCTTTCTCTACATAGATTTAAATGTTTTTGTTTATGTTCAGAATTGGATTTAAACTTTAGTAATATCGATAATCAGATTGAGTCCGGGTTAGTTCAGTCGGTAAAGCGTTCGGCTAGAAACCACAAGGTTCCTAGTCCGATACCGGCCCTAGCCAACTCAGCGTATGAGTAGCACAGGGGTCTGTGCGGTAAAGTAAGGAAACCACAAGGTTCCTAGTCCGATACCGGCCCTCGCCAACTCAGCGTATGGGTAGCACAGGGGTCTGTGCGGTAAAGTAAGGAGCTAATGGTAGTTGTGGCGCTCCATACCAGACGTAAAAACAATCTGCTTGGTCTAGTGCTAGATAATAAGGGATAGACTCCCTCGCTAATAGGCTGATACCGACTTTAGGCCACCCCGACGACTTACGATAGAAGGGCATTTCATTTTTAATACAGTTTCTCTGAAGAAACGCTGCTTGTTAGTTCAGGTTAAACGACAAGACGTTTTGTGTACTGTGGCCGAGGCAATATGGTCTTTGACTATGCCTGCTGAGGTCCCGGTTTCGATTTCTGTCGGAGGGAAGTCGTTAGTATACATCGCTGATGAGACTTAATAAAGTCGAAACAGTCTGTACGATGTTCTACACACCGAGCGATCCTTTGCCGGGATTACACTTGTCAAGTTCATTTTCTATAAAAAAAAAAGTATCGAATTTTATGCGATACATGCATTGTAATTGCCTTCAAGCAAAAATATAATACTTTATTCAACAATGCTGCTAAAAAACAAACATCCAAAGATCTTATATATATATAGAGAGAGAGACAGACAGACAGACATACAGACAGACAGAGAAAGGGGGCAGGAATGTAATGTGTTTGGGTAAGTTTGCTGGGTTAAATGTGTTTGGTTAAGTGTACGTAGTTAAATGTGACCGATGAGTAATATTGGATTATTACAAGTGATTTTGAGTTAGTGTGTTTCGTTAAATGTGTTTGATTAAGTGTGTTTGGTTAAATGTGTTCGGATAAGTTGTTTTTGGTTAAATGACTTTGATTCATTGTTTCATTATATTTATTTTGTTAAGTGTGTTTGCTTAAATGAGTTTGTGTAAGTGTGTTTGGTTAAAATGTTCTGTTAGATGCGTTTGGTAAAGTGTGTTTGGTTAAATGTGTTCGGTTAAGTCTGTTTGGTTAAATGTATTTGGTTAAATGTATTTGGTTAAATGTATTTTGGTTAAGTTGTGTTTGTGTAAGTGTGTTTGGTTGGATGCGTTTGTCTGAATGTGTTTTGTTAAATTATTTGGTTAGATGCGTTTGGTTAAGTTTGTTTGGTTGGTTAAATGTGTTTGTGTAAGTATGTTTGGTTAAGTGTGTTTGGTTAGATGCATTTGATTAAGTGTGTTTGTGTAAGGGTGTTTGGTTAAGTGTGTTTTGTTGGATCCGTTTATCTAAATGTGTATGGTTAAATGTATTTGGCTAGATGCGTTTAGTTAAGTGTGTTTGGTTAAATGTGTTTGATTAAGTATATTTGGTTAAGTGTGTTTGGTTAAATGTGTTTGTGTAAGTGTGTTTGGTTGGATGCGTTTGTCTAAATGTGTTTTGTTAAATGTATTTGATTAGATGCGTTTGGTTAAGTGTATTTACTTAAATGTATTTGTGTAAGTGTGTTTGGTTAAGTGTGTTTGGTTAAGTGTTTTTGGTTAAATGTGTTTGGTTAAATGCGTTTGGTTAAGTGTGTTTGTGTAAGTATGTTTAGTTGGGCGCGTTTGTCTGAATGTGTTTTGTTAAATGTATTTGATTAGATGCGTAAGATTCTGTAAGTGTGTTTGATTAAGTGTGTTTGGTTAGATGCGTTTGGTTTAGTGTGTTTGGTTAAGTTCGTTTGTTTAAGTGTGTTTTTTAGTGTCTTTGGTTAAGATGCGTTTTGTTAAGTGTGTTTGGTTAAATGTGTTTGGTTAAGTGTATTTGGTTAAAAGTATCACCTGAGAAATGCTACATTATTACAACTAGTAAATATATGCACCCTCCGGGTGCAAGTATTTAAGTTTTAATGTAATAATATATCATATTAAATTAGAAAGGATAATTAAACTAAATAAGAATGCAGATAAAAAGATTTGAAACGGAGGGGGGTATAATCGAAAAATAAAAAAACTGAAACTTACTCTTCCATCACTCTCGTCTTTCATTGTTTTTTTCTAATTTAAGTATTTAGTTAAAAGAGGAAGTAAAGAATAAAATGTCAGTTATTTTTTCTTGTTAACGGATTTCATTTAAGATTCATTGAAGAAATGTTTGCTTATATTCATTAAAATAAAACCAAACAGTTGGAAATCAATAATACTAAGCACGTATTTATTAAAATCAAATTTTTAAGATCAATATGCAAATTAGCCTTCCCATTCACACTGTAAAGCGCTATTTTGTTGTATATATAAATACAATTGCATGTTATTAGTATGTAGATATGGTCAACAGTGTAAGTAATGTAAAACAATTTTATTAATAATTGAGGTTTAAATAAAAATAAAATCATGGAGAATATGATGTAAATAACTAAAGGAATTGTGACTTGTATAGTAATATAGTTTCGGTTACAGACAGAAAAACACACAATCTCCATTATAATAAGATTTTCTTTTAACAATTTTTAAAAAATGTTCTTTTAACAATTTTTTAGAGACGAAGGGGTACCTTGGTCGGGCTAACACTTGATTCCTTTATGTATAATCTCATTATAATGGAGATTGTGTGTTTATCTGTCTGTAACCGAAACTATATTACTATACAAGTCACAATTCCTTTAGTTATTTACATCACATTCTCCATGATTTTATTTTTATCCAAACCTCAATTATTAATAAAATTGTCTTACATTATTAATACTGTTAACTATGTCTACATACTGACAACATGCAATTATATTTATATATACAAAACATAGCGGTTTACAGTGTAAACGGGAAGGCTAATTTGCATATTAATATTAAAAAATCGAATTTAATAAATATGTGTTTAGTATTATTGATTTCTAATTGTTTGGTTTTATTTTAATGAATATAAGCAAAAATCTCTTCAATGAATCTTAAATTAAATCCATTAACAAGAAAAAATAACTGTCATTTTATTCTTTACTTCCTCTTATAACTAAATACTTAAATTAGAAAAAATAACAATGAAAGACGAGAGTGATGGAAGAGTAAGTTTCAGTTGTTCCATTTTTTATTATACTCCCTCTTTTTCAAATCTATTATACTCCCTCTGTTTCAAATCTTTTTATCTGTATTCTTATTTAGTTTCATTAGCCTTTCTAATTTAATACAATATTTTATTACATTAAAACTTAAATACTTGCACCCGGAGGGTGCATATATTTGCTAGTATCTATAATATTTATAATTCTAGAGATTGTTTTAAGATGGAGGATGTTCCTTTGAAAGCTGCTATTTATACTTCGTAACAGCTTGGTTTACCAGGTATTGTGCCAAGGTATTTTTTTTAAGTTTTACTAGTACAACTTGGTTGCCCTCACCACAACTAATATAATATTGATTTCTTTCAATGACCAAGTTTTTTTGTGATTATTGAGGTCTTGGTATTTTGTGATTTTTTACGCTTGGTTCTATTGCGGCCATAACCATTTGGGACAGCTACATCAATAATGAGTGCAGTCTTTTCATGTTTATTCTAAATGACAATATGTGGTTTGATGACATTTGTGTTTCGATAAATGTGTTTGATTAAATGTATCAGCTGAGAAATACTGGATTATTATTAGTGTGTTTGGTTAAGTGTGTTTGGTTAAATGTGTTTGCTTAAATGTATTTCACTAAGTATGTTTGGTTAAATGTATCAGCTGAAAAATATTGGATTGTTACAATGTGTTTGGTTAAATGTGTTTGGGTGAATATGTTCGGGTAAGTGTGTTTGGTTAAATGTGTTTGAGTGAATATGTTCAGGTAAGTGTGTTTGGTTAAATGTGTTCGGTTAAATGTGTTTGGTTTAATGTGCTCGGTTAAGTGTGTTGGGTTGAACGTGTTCGGTTAAGTGTGTTTGGTTAAATGTGTTCAGTTAAGTGTGTTTGGTTAAATGTGTTTGATTAAGCGTATTTCGTTAAATATATTCGGTTAACTGTGTTTCGTTAAGTGGGTTTGATTAAGATTTTTTAGTTTAATGTGTTCGCTTAAGTGTGTTTGGTTAAATGTGTTCGGTTATGTTTGTTTGGATAAATGTGTTTGATTAAGTGTGTTTGGTTAAATATGTTTGATTTGGTTAAATATGTTTGATTAAGTGTGTTTAGTTATTTGTGTTTGGCTAAATGAGTTTAAGGAATATATTATGAAAGGCATAAGTATTTAAGTTTTAATGTAATAAAATAGTATATTAAATTAGAAAGACTTATGAAACTGTTGTACCGGCCGTTCCTACAGTGGAGAACATGCACCGGTTCTCACTATAAATAGTGAGACACCGAGTGGAAAGGAGCACTGTTCCCGTTAACGACAAGCTAGTCGTACATGTACCATTAATTGTAAATACACTTGTCTTATTTTACCCCATCTCGACTTGACTTCTTTTTACTGTTGGGACTAACATCACAACAGAAACTAAATAAGAATGCAGATAAAATGATTTGAAACAGAAGGGAGTATAATCGAAAAATAGAACAGCTGAAACTTACTCTTTCATCACTCCCGTCTTTCATTGCTAAATTTTCCTAATTTAACTATTTAGTTAAATTAAGAAGTAAAGAATGAAAATAGAGTTCATTTCTTTTTATTAATCGATTTCGTTAAAGATTTATCTTCAAGATTGTTGCTTATATTCATTGAGATAATCCAAACAATTAGAAATCAACAATATTAAGCACATATCTTTAAAATCAAATATGTAAATTAGCCTTCCCGTTCACACTGTAAACCGCTATTTTGTTTGTTTATATAAATATAATTGCTTGTTATTAGTATGTACATATGACCAACCGTATTAATAATGTAAAACAATTTTATCAATAGTTGAGGCTTAAATAAAAATAAAATCATGGAGAATGTGATGTAAAGGAATTGTGACGAGGTTAGTGGTATAGTTGTTGTATAGCCCTCTTTACTATATATCTATATGTTATATACCTTCTTACTTCTTACTCTGGTCGTCTACTCTTCTGGCCGGCTTGGTTCTTCTATCATCTATCTTGGTCTGGTCTTGTCGTGGTGTTTCTTGGGGACTTCGGGTCTGGTCTCTGTTGGGGTTTCTCGTTATCAGAAGCCCTGTGTCATTGTTAGTTTTTGGTAATAAACACAAGACTTCGATTTACGATGATGTTACTTTATTCGTAGACCCCCAGACCAGACAATCACGCAGTGAGACTCACATCTTGCTAGCTTGGCTTCTAACTTCTAACTCTCTAACTGAGTTGCTTACCCCTTAAACCGGAATGGGGCTTTCTATGGGGTTCTCACGGTCTATCCCCAGAAAGCAAGGTCAGAGTGAGGTCAAGGGCCGTCACTCACCCTCAAGGCCATCAGCTGCACTAATATGATTTCTACACTATTGTCATAACCATTAGGTATCTAATGATTATGTAACATCGTTTTGGTTATAGACAAACACACAATCTCCTTTATGATAAGATTTAACAAACTTTGTTCAAGGAATATATAATAAAGTCAGATCAGATAGCATCATGTTTGTCCCAAGGGGATTAGTACCAAGTGAATGTAAATGCCCCCTTCTCTTAAGAAGAAGTAGTTTCAAATGTTATCATGAAAAAAGTCGTTTTACGATAATGGTATGGTATAAAGAAACCATTTAAAACTCGAAAGGAATTGCTTAAGGAATATATGATGAAATCAAAATAATCCTGTCTTTTCCAAGGGCATTAGCGCCAAGTGAAAAGCAAATAGCCTCGTCCAGGATTCCATTTAATACGACGATAACCGTTACAAAAAACGCAACCCCCTCTTTAGAAAAAGTTATAGTAAAAAGTCGTTTTTACGGGAATGGAATTGTATAAAAAAGCCATTTAAACTAAAAGTAAAGTAATCAGAGGCCTAAAGTCAGTATCAACCAGACTGCGAGGGAATCTATCCCCTTTTCACTAGTGCTAGACCAAGGAGATTGTTTTGGCGTCTGAGATTCCATCAATTCCTCACTTTATCGCACAGAGCGCCGTTTAAAGGAATTGTTTAAGGAATATAGTATGGAATCAAAATCATCCTGTCTTTTCCAATGGCATTAGCGCCAAGTGAAAAGCAAATAGCCTTGTCCAGGATTCCATTCTTTACGACGATAACCGTTACAATAAATGCACCCTCCTTTTAAAAAGAAGTCGTTTCTACGAGAAAGGAATTGTATGAAGAAGTCATTTAATCCCGAAAGGAATTGTTTAAGGAATATATAATGAAATCAAAATCATCCTGTCTTTTACAAGGGCATTACTGCCAAGTGAATAGCCTCGTACAGGATTCCATTTCATCCGACGATAACCATTGCAATAAAGGCACCCTCCTCTTAAGAAAAAGTCGTTTCAAATGTTATAGTAAAAAGTCGTTTCTACGAGAATGGAGTGGT
>CM042182.1:30185985-30195985 GCA_023376005.1 Doryteuthis pealeii | reverse complement strand
GCAGCCACGGGCAACAAAATAGAATGAACACACACACACACACACACACACACACACACACACACTATAACTTGCAAACTTTGCTCTTGCAAACTTATAGATTCATAAAAAGATTTTTATAAATCCCTAAGAGAGCTCAATGTATAATAATTAATAAATTAATTAGATACAGAGCAATATTTAACTTTCAAAAAAAGATAAACTTAACAAACCTTCGTTTGTCTTTCATAATTTATTTCGACCAGAAACTCAAATTGAGTCGAGCCTCTTCAGGCAGATGTTACAAATTTGTAAAATCTGTCTCAAGAGGCTAGACTCATCTTGAGTTTCTGGTCGAAATAAATTATAACAGATAAATGACGGTTAGTTAAGGTTTTTTTTTTGCAAGTTATAGTGTGTGTGTGTGGGTGTGTGTGTGTGTGTGTGTGTGTGTGTGTGTGTGTGTGTGTATTCATTCTATTTTGTTGCCCATGGCTGCCACTTATCTGGCACACCTCTCTTTCCCAAAATTAGAACTTAGAAAAAATTAAAAAAATATCCCATTCTCCTGACTTCATCACCAAATTCATCCCCTCACCCGTTCACTTTCTCTTCTATAAAACAAATGTATGATGCACAAATGTTCAAATAAATGACTGAAGAAGCCGTGATCAATGCACAGCAAATATATCTCCCACATCTACTTGTCTGAGTTGTTCTTTTGTCCACATTTTCTCCCTCTATTCTTTACCATATATATATATATATATATATATATATATATATACTTTCTTTATTGGGGTACTAAGTTTTTTGGTACAAGGTGATTCTAGGCTGGTTCTATTCTCTAACAGTAGTTTGTTGTAGAGTTTATGTTCCATTTGAGAGCTCAATGCTTAATTCTTATAATTTTTGTAAACAGAGCAAAATTATTTGTGAATAAAAAGGCCTTAAATACCAGGGATATCGTGAAATGGTCCATAATCACGATACCCATGGTATTTAAGGCCTTTTTATTCACAAATATACATATATATATATATATAATGAAGATAATCTAATGAGTCAGACGAACCTACTATTAATTTCGCATAAAGCTCTTCAGGGCTAAAATAAGAGTCGGATTTTAGCCCTGGAGAGCTTTATGCGAAACTAATAGTAGGTTCGTCTGACTCATTAGATTATCTTTATTACTTGGCTCTACTTAGGTATCGAGCACTTTTTACAGATTAGCTTCTCCTAGCGGTTATATGAATATATATATATCTTATATACATATATATACATATAAATTGTTTTTTCTTTTGGCCAAATACTGTACCAATAGATTATTTTTTGTTGGTACGAATATCTTGGTCCTTAATTTTTTTCAAAAATTTTTTTCTTCCTGGTTGATGTTTGGTAGTATATTTTTACAATCAAACTTTCTGCTGGTTTTTTTCTCTCCGCAAGGATCTACCAACACGCTTGGTATATTATATATATATATATATATATATATATATATATATATATATATATAAGGTTTGTTTAGAATGGCTTTTTGCCGATAATTTTTTGGAGAATAAGTGTTTAATTGGAGTCGTACCTAATTTTGAAAATTAATTAATTAATAATGAATTAGGCGGGAATACCTATTAAATGTATGGCTAAACAAATCGAGAAAAATCAATCTCTGTATGTACATTTCGGCCTATTAGGCCTCATCAGCAGAGCTATAGATCGGAAGACCGCCCTGTGCGTGATTTGAAACCGGACTGCCAAGCTGACAGGCCGATCCCATAACCCCAACACCAAACGAACAGGGCGGTCTTCCGATCTATAGCTCTGCTGATGAGGCCTAATAGGCCGAAATGTACATACAGAGATTGATTTTTCTCGATTTGTTTAGCCATACATTTAATAGGTATTCCCGCCTAATTCATTATTAATTAATTAATTTTCAAAATTAGGTACGACTCCAATTAAACATATATATATATATATATCCGAATTGGTGTATTCATTCTTTCTTTTTTGTTGCCCGTGGCTGACACTTATCTGGCCCTACTCTCTTTCCCACACTTAGAGAAAAGAAAAATAATTTGTTTTTCCATTGATAGGTTTCAAATTTAATAAAGAGTCATGTACGTCGAGAAAAATATCAAGTTTATATATCACTCTGACTAATCAGCCATTTGATTGACAGAAAGGAACAAAAGATGTTGCTTGATGACAGATAATAAAAAGAAGGCGGCTAAATAAATAAAACACCAGAAATAATTACATTAAATATTATTTTTAAAGTTACTATCAAAATTATGCGACCCTAGTGCAAGTATTTAAGTTTTTGTTGTGTCAATCAGACGATACAATCAGACGAGGTTGTAGTCGAGTGGAAGAACCAGTCAACACGTTCATAGGTTTAAGATGGAGGGTTTTATTGCAGAGAGATACTACAAGACAGACAAGGAATAGTGAGGTACGCTATCTCATCATCGCCGCCACTATTGTGTCCTTAAAAGGGATACAATCAGATAAAGTTGTAGTCAACACGTTCATAAGTTTAAGATAAAGGGTTTTGATTGCAGAGAGATACAATAAGACAGACAAGGAACAATGAGGTACGCTACTAATCCTCAAAGTAAATTGAATTATATATTTTTTTAAGTTACTATCAAAATTATGCGACCCTAGTGCAAGTATTTAAGTTTTTGTTGTGTCCTTAAAAGGGATACAATCAGACGAGGTTGTAGTCGAGTGGTAGAACCAGTCAACGCGTTCATAGGTTTAAAATAGAGTGTTTTATTGCAGAGAGATACAAGAAGACAGACAAGGAATAGTGAGGTACCCTACTAATCCTCAAAACTAAATTAAATTTTATATTTTTTAAGTTACTATCAAAAGTATGCGACCCTGGTGAAAGCATTTAAGTTTTTGTTGTGTCCTTAAAAAGGATAAAATCAGACGAGGTTGTAGTCGAGTGGGAGAACCAGTCAACACGTTCATAGGTTTAAGATAGAGGCTTTCACTTAGCGCTAATACCCTTGGGAAAAGTATGAATCCTACTCTCCCTCCAGATATGGGTAAATAGTAGGGCAGACTGGGCTCTTTAACCTTGGTTAGGCAACCGGTCTAGGAAAAGGAAAACTCTGAATTCAAACCTGTTAAACTCCGCTTAAGAAATTGACCTTGTGTCGCTTCCTGCTCGTGTGGAGGGGTTGGTAAATGTATACATAGGTTTGCTTTTCGTATGTATGAGAATAACATGACAATATTAGAAATCAGTAACAGTTAATAATTATTCATTGAACCCAGTTTTGTTAAACTTCTGTAAAAGATAAAGAAAAAGGAATCGTTAACTGAGTGATGTAAATTCATTGTGAGTCATCTGACCTATGATGAGAAATCACGTGTGGTTGATCTCAACTATAAAATCGAGACTTTCTTCCAAATGTATTATGACAGTCAGATTCTTCTGTCTTTCCGACCAAGATTTGATTTAAAATTTCACACTGGACTCTTTCCTCCGTTCATTAAATCTCTCTTTGACCTCTCTTTGACCTTTCCGATAATCAAATTTTTATTGACAGATATTGTCTGAAATTCTTGAAATAAGACAATTCTGTTACGGTTTATTGATCAAGAATTTAGTTTTAGTGTTGATCTATCGAGTCTACGGTCTTAACGGCATGTCAACCTGTCTAGCGCTATATTAAATGCCAACAGCCTCGTTCAGGATTTGAACTCGAGACGCCGTGTCAGTATCCTCCGTTGATGACCATTAGACCACAAGGTTTCCTGTTAATATTTATATGTCTTTTACCTCAGTTAGCACGGGTAGGGTGACACAAGGTCACAAGTATTGAGTATTCAGCGAAGGATTGAACTCACTATTCAATAGTAATGGATATACAAGACAAATTTATTAGAACAGGCCGATCCGTCTGTTTGTTTGTTCGTTCGATTATATACTTTGAGGTTAGGGAATCGCGGTCATTGTATGTTTATATATACTTTTTTTTTTCAGGCATGTGTTATTAAATAACACGAAGTACTTCTTCTTCCTTAGTATTATCTGCGTTATTCGGACTATTGTCCGCATCTTTATTGTTATTTGTACAACGTTTCGGCCGATATGCCCTCCGGCCTTCTTCGGGTATTTCTTGTCGGACTCGGGAACCTTCTTTCCGAACTCGGGAACCTTCTTTTCGGACTCGGGAACTTTCTTGTCGTAATCGGGAGCCATCACGGAACTTCGAACCATCAAGCCTCTTCTTCTTCATTATTTGAATCTGTGTCTTTTCCAGTCGTCTGGTGATCTTTCTGGTGTTAGGATCGAATTGAAATACAATATTTCCCATACTGTTAGCCCGAGCGCTTTCGACTGTATCCTCAGTCGTCATCATGGGTAATATGAGTTGGTTTTAGTTCGTTTTTAAGGTCTTTTATCTATGTTATTTTTTTTTTGTTTGTTTATTTTTATTTTTTTTAAGAGTCTATTATTATTATTTTTTTTTTTTTAGAGGGTTGCAAGTGAAAGTGTGCTAGTTATTAAAGATAGTACTCCGAAGAAGAATTACTCGTGTTATGCCTGAAAACTAATTTGCTGCAAAAATACACAACATTTACATTTTTGTGTATATCTATTAATAATGGAGACTCGCTTCCGGTTTTTGTCTGTAACATAAACTACGTCACTGCTTACGTCACATTACCCAAAATCGTCATAACATAGAATAAATACACTCAAAATTTGAACAGGCAACATTAGACAGTCCTTATTTTTTTAAAAAAAGTTTTAATAAATACATGACTGGTATTATATATCTATATATAGTTTGTTTTATTTTAATACATATTTAAAGTTTACATTTCAAATTGTTTTATTTTGTAATCTTTAATGAATTTGATGATTTTACTTACTTAGGTAAAACTCGCTGACATTGAATTTTTAACTCCTACCCCTCAGGCATTATGTTTCAAAAATCTATTTTTACATCGCCCGGAGGGTGTTTTTTTATTTTGCTAGTATTTCTAAAGAAGGTTTTTTTGGTACATGGCCCAACCGAATACTAAGCAATTTTACTACAGATCTATTTGACATCTTAACAGGTACTACAACTCCGGGTCAGAGTAAACCTGGGAGTAATAACAATGATGGTATATTCCACACTCTTTGGAGCACCCAAACCTGAGTTTCACCATGCAGTTCCTTGTGATACTCAATATATCCTTTATGCGATAAAAGGCCAATTTCTTAAGCGGGGTTTAACAGGTTTGAATTCAAAGTTTTCCTTCTCCGAGACTGGATACCTAGCCATGGTTAAAGAGCCCAGTCTGCCCTATTATTCACCCATAGCTGGAGAAAGAAGAGAGAGAGAGAGAGAGAGAGAGAGAGAGAGAGAGAGAGGTGCAGGAAATGAACTCGTTGACCCGAGTTCTAATCCTAGATCAGGCAGTTTGAATTTCACACAGCACTAATACCATTGGGAAAGGTATGAATCCAACTACTGTCCCTCCAGCTATGTGCAAATAGTAGAGCAGACTGGGATCTTTAACCTTGGTTCGGTAACCTAGACGGAAAACTCTGAATTCAAACCTGTTAAACTCCGCTTAAGAAATTGACATATATATATATATATATATATATATATATATATATATATATATATATATACCCAAGTTCGACAAGAAGGTCCGAAGAGAAGTTCTGTTCAAGAATGTTCTCAGATCTGAACAAGAAACACCTGAAGAAGACCGGCGGGGCACATCAACGGAAAATATGAGTATCTAACAATGAAGACGAGGACAACAGTCCGAATAATCCAAATAGTACAAACAATATTTCATTTTTGCTAGTTTTATCATTAGGTTTTGTCAAGTGCTTTTATTGATCGAACAGGAGTGATTAGTGATAAAAAGATAAATTCAAAATCTACAGAGAACTGATAACGAAATATTCATCGTCAGCAATTTATAATTATAGTAGTTATAAATTTTGAATGATTATGAAGTGTTGACTTATAAAATGTTGACGGCGAATTTCCCGTATGAATTGTTCATTGATTAATTAAATGACTAATTGATTTTAACGGTATGCCAATACATCTGGGATTATTTTATGCCTAGAGATAAGGGAATCACGTTCATTGTACATTCATATTTACATTTTTTTTTTGTGTGGTAGATATTTAACTAGTTCGATAGGGGTAATATGTGACGCAAGTTGGGAAATTTTGATAAAATTCGATTGACATTTAAATTGAAATCAAAATGTCTATGCATGTTAAAATCATTTTTCGTTTTCAGTTTTCTATTTAACCCTTTGTCACTGTTACCTTATTACTGGACTAACTGCCAGACTGCTGGACTGCCAAGATAATCAACAATTATACAATACAAGTAATATACATATATATATATATATATATATATATATATTATTGTGTGTGTGTGTGTGTGTGTGTGTGTGTGTGTGCTCCCACTCCGGGTGGGTTTAGCTGACTGTAGATTTGATGGGGTCTGCTGATTACGCAAAAATTACAAGGATCATATTAGCAGCTTATATATATATATATATATATATATATATATTATATATATTGTGTGTGTATATATGTGTGTGTGTGTGTGTGTGTGTTTATTTATATCAGTAAAATTCCCTTCCTCAAAGTGGATTGTGCTGATGGTTCTGACTGACGAATATATATTATATATATATATACATGGATCTGTGTGTGTATTGTTTTATTGTTTTTGTTTGTATGTGTACATATGTTTGTTTGCTTGTGTGAAGTGTGCTCTTGTGTATGTGCCGAAATGTGTGCAGGTATGTGTGCATGTTTGTTTGTGCTTATGTACATTTGAGTGTGATTTTGAATGTGTTTGTATGGGTTCAAATGTTGGAACGAGACTGTTTGTATTTCACATTGAGGCAACACCCTTGGGAAATGTACGCATCCAACTATTCTCCCTCCAGCTATGGGTAAATAGTAGAACTGACTGGGCTCTTTAACTTTAGTATAGCCACCGGTATAGGAGAAGGAAAAACCCTGATTCAAACCTAGTAAACTCCGTTTAAGAAATTGACCTTGTGTCACATCCTGCTCGTGCGTAGGAATCGGTAAATACATACATTTTGTTACAGCAGCCGGACTGGGAAATGGAAACTTTTTTTTATTCAAACCAGCTATACTCTATTCAAAATCTGTGTTATATCCTGTTTCTGGCGGAGGGGTTAATGAATACATACACTATAACGAGGCACCAAATGGACATATAGTGTCATTATCATGAAAAATAGTAGCAATAGTAAAGTAATTTGTCTCTAGTATGTAAGTCTCTCATGAACTTCCATACCTTTTGGAAAATTCGCACATATGTACGTCTTATTTCAGGAGCTGGTCTAGATGTAAAACTCTTGATTCAAACCAGCTATTTTCGTCATCGGGTGGCCTAACGTCGGTATCAGCCAATCAGCGAGGGAGTCTATGTCCTTTTCACTAGCACTAGGAGATTGTTTTAGCGTCTGAGGTAGGGCGCCACACTTACCATCAGCTCATTACTTTACCGCCAAGATCTCTTTGCTACTCATACGCTGAGTTGGCGAGGGCCGGTATCGAACTAGGAACCTTGCAATTTCTTTATGAATGCTCTACTGAATGAACTAACCCGGCCCTCAAACTAACTATACTCTATCGGACCATATGACCTTTAGGCACCAAGTTTGCGATCTCGATTCATAAGTACATTTTTTTCATTTACACCGTCAACATCTGGTTGACTGTTATGGGTTAGGGTTAGGGGTTAGGGTTAGGGTTAGGAGTTAGGGTTCGGGGTTAGTTTATAATTTAAATAAAAACTCTAAAAATCTTCTGTTAACAAACAACCGGATGTTGACGGTGTAAATGAAAAAAAATGTACTTATGAATCGAGATCGCAAAAGGGGTGCCTAAAGGTCATATGATCCCTTTATTTAAAATATGTGTTATATCCTTTTCGTGGCTGAAGGGTTGAAAAATACATACACTCTAGCGTTGAAGGTGGTATGAAGTGAAACTTGTGCGTGAGATATTTTAAGTAGAAAGAGGCTGTACAGACCCTAGTCCACTGTTTTGGCAGTTCGGCAGTTAATCCAGTTAGTTTTAACATATTTATTGTTAACTACACTTTTGAAATGAGACTTGATAATTAGTATTATTTGGATTATTCACACTATTGTCCTCATCTTTATTGGTATCTACACTATTTCTCTGAATTTTTGAGATGAGGCTTGATAATTAGTATTTTTTGGATTATTCGGACTTTTGTACTCATCTTTATTATCTACACTATTTCTCTGAATTTTTGCGATGAGGCTTGATAATTAGTATTTTTTGGATTATTCGGACTTTTGTCCTCATCTTTATTGTTATCTACACTATTTCTCTGAATTTTTGAGATGAGGCTTGATAATTAGTATTATTGGGATTATTCGGACTATTGTCCTCATCTTTATTGTTATCTACACCATTTCTCAGAATTTTTGCGATGAGGCTTAATAATTAGTATTTTTTTGATTATTCAGATTATTGTCCTCATCTTTATTGTTATATGCACTATTTTTCTGAATTTTTGAGATGAGGCTTGATAATTAGTATTATTTGGATTATTCGGACTATTGTCCTCAACTTTATTCCAAAGAGAAGATTCTCTAACGAGGCACCAAAAGCACAGACATCATTTTAATTATCATCAAAAATAGGAATTCTATTTCAAGTATTATAGGAATTCTTTTCAAGTATTAAATTTATCTCCGGCTGGAGTGAGGAGGGGTTGGTTAATACATACCATAGTTAAAGATTCCAATCTGCCCTATTATTTATCTATAGCATGAGGGAGGATTATTAGATTCCTACTTTTCAACCAGCAAACCAGG
Organism: Doryteuthis pealeii; assembly: GCA_023376005.1. NCBI lineage: Eukaryota > Metazoa > Mollusca > Cephalopoda > Myopsida > Loliginidae > Doryteuthis > Doryteuthis pealeii. The sequence continues at coordinate 30,187,107 of CM042182.1, read as the reverse complement.
TTACATTACCATTTAGAGAATTTTCATAGATGACAAATATGCTTCTAAATTCGGCGATATTCAAATGCTATCCAAGGCCATCTATTGACTTTAGAGACGTTATTTAACGGTGCACTCTGACTCGAAACACAAAATCGATAAATTCTTCCATATAAGATGGCAGCAAAGCTGGAATAACAACATACGCAATAAAAATATTCTTGATAAAACCCACTTTAGCAGAATGGAAACCATCTTTCAGAAAATCTAGAAAGGAACAAGTCACTATATCCCAATAGCACATTGGTCACACAAGACTTAAGCACTCCTTTATGCTCAAACAGGAGGAATGGTCACAGTGTATAGCGTGTCAAACATTCTACGATGTTAAATATTTGACTCATGAAATGCTCAGGTTTCCCTCTCATCAGGCAACGCTTTTTCAACACAAATAATATGAAAGATCCATTTTAAAATGTCAACATGGAGGACATTTTGTCCTTGAGAGAAATACAATTATATCAAAAATGATAAACATAATTATTGTAAGGAAAGATAATTTACCCAACAATAAGAAGGACTTGTCCAATAGAGTAGGTCGATTTTTCACTTTTTAAAAATATCAAACTGATCATCTATGCGAAAGTTGTGGTTTGGTTTGTTTTGTTTTACGGCATATCAACCGCAGTGGGTTATTTAATGCCGATAAAGTTTTGAAATAAATTCATTTTTGATGGATATTCAATTTTTTATAAATACATTTTTCTATTTAACCCATAGATGGGACCCTAACAGGTACTACCAATCCGGGTCAGAGTGGATTTGGAAGCAATGATGATGAGGGGGTGCTTCACATTCCCCAAACCTCCAGAACTTTAAACTCACCTTCAGATAGAGTTTAACGTCATTCCCAGGACATGTAGAGCCTCAGCCACCGCCTTCTATTACCCATATGATAAAAGCGGCTGGGGTTGCCAAAAGGGCAATAGGGTTGGGGCAATCAAATAGGTGCTTGGGCTTGGCGTGACCAACCGATTGATCGGAGGGGGCCTCTCCGACCACCCGTCTAGCTCAAGTAAAGTCCAAAGTGGAGTATTGCAGGTCATTGCGGGCGAAAGTTGTGTTTTAGTATACTAAATACTG
>CM042182.1:30128485-30180985 GCA_023376005.1 Doryteuthis pealeii | reverse complement strand
TCACTTAGCGCTAATACTCTTGGGAAAGGTATGAATCCTACTCTCCCTCCAGCTATGGGTAAATAGTAAGACAGACTGGCCTCTTTAACCTTGGATAGGTAACCGGTATAGTAGAAGGAAAACTCTGAATTCAAACCTGTTAAAAAATCTGAGTTTAATTTTTTTTTCTCAAAACTATCTCTTCAAGTCTTTCAAAACTTTACTGGCATTAAACGAGACACCACGGTTGATATGCTGTAAAACAAAACAAAAAAACAATTCCTTTGACGCTCTTTTACCATCCATCCCTATTGGCCATTGCTCTTAGCATGTCATCCAGTTTCCGTTCAGATATTAACTTTTGCATGTCATTGAAGAATAAGTTCCAATTACCGTCGAACTGGGAAGACAAGGCAGCAAGCGATTGTAACTTAAATACAAACTCGAAATGCTACAAAGTCCACTGCAAAATGACAAAGTATATATAAGACTCCACAATGTCATTCAAATCAAGCAGTCAAGCAACCAATCAGAACTCAAGGAATGGAATGACCCAAATCACCCTGATTCATGAATGAATCATTCTTGATTCCTATTTATACCAGCTGTCTTGGACACTGCTTGAGTTCTACTTAGCTGCTGTTATTAAAACCAACAGTAGACTAACGGACTTCAATAGTCATGAACTACAAAGCAACCAATATTCCGTCCTTGATCATCATGGGACACTACCTACAACCAATAGGCAGCCTCATTAGGGGTTCTTACCTTCTGCAGATGTGTAAGCAAGGGCTAAAGTGGAATGTCGTAACCTGCTTGGCAACCAGGATTCCGTCTTTAAGCATCACATGTCACCACCCATGGCCGAAAGGTGGCTCCGCTACAGAGGTCCAGTCGGTGTATTCTACAGTCACAGCCGACAGGGCGGTCTACACTGGGGTAGAGGTCAAGACTTGGATCATGGAAACGACAGTCTAGTCTCACTCCAATATCCATCATTCATACCCAGAGAGATCACGTAAATATTCGTCTGGAACGTCTCACCGTCAAGTATCGGTAATTTATACCCGTCTCATATTCTCTGTTCTTCTACGCTTTGAGAATACGCTTAAATGTCGGGCAATTAAAAGATAACGGTTAGATGTCGACTCTCCACGCAAGACAGATTGTCTATACAGTAGGTCAGATTTTATTAGAGAAATCAATATTTTCACAAGAAAATATGTATAACATATCGATCTTAGTTCGCCCTATCGGTTGGGGCAGTAGAATACACCGACTGTCCCTATATATATATATATATATATATATTATATATATATAATATATATATATATATATTCCATTCTTACCCATAAACCATACCCCAAAGACAAGGTTTTTGAAAAGAAGCAAATGAGATTCTTGTAAATTCTTTAGTTCCTTCAATATTTGTAGAATACACCGACTGTCCCTATATATATATATATATATATATATATATATATATATATATATATATTATATATATTACCATTCTTACCCATAAAAACCATACCTCAAAGACAAGGTTTTTGAAAAGAAGCAAATGAGATTCTTGTAAATTCTTTAGTTCCTTCAATATTTGTATGGGTAAAAATGTTATTCTATTAAAATGTGTTGGTTCCTTTTATCATGCCATCTATTAAGGAGACAAAAAAAAATAAAAGAATGAAGATATATATTTTGATTTTGCATCATCTTGTATGATATGTTCTACTTGTTAAGCAAGTTTATTTTGTTTATTTATTTAATATATCCCCTTATTTAGCGACACTTGTAGTCAGAAACCATAAAATCCCCTTCACATAACTTTTTCCATTATTTACTTCCCATTAAAATAAAAATTTAGGTTTATGTTTTGCTTTATAAATAAGAACTTTGCATTTTATTTGATTTGAATTCGGTTTTGAAAATAAAAACCTTACATTAGATCTAAAAGCTTCACATTATCTTAAATAATAACAAATACCGTCCATAACTTTTTTACTTTATATATAAAAAAAATCAAAATATAATAAATAATTAATCATTTATGAAATACAAAATATAAAAAATAATTAATCATAAAAATTCCTTTCCTAAAATCTTTTGAATACCAACCGTCACATTGTTTTAATACCCATCCCCTTTCGAATAAGTTAAATTCGTCTTGTTGCCAACATCTCAAAATCCGCTACAATAAAGAGTTAACCGACAAAAAAGGTATACACATCGGCATGACCGACAAAAATATGGCGCGAATGACCACATTGGTGAATAATGTAACAACTTTCGTTCTTTTTTGCAAAATTAAGTTTTTTTTGTTTTTGAACTGATTTGACATTTATATCCGACCCAAACACCACGGAGTAAATGAACTCTGATGATGATTTTTGTAAAATCGAAATATTGATCAATATCAGCTATGATTATATTATAAACTGTTTTCTCTTTAACAGCATTGTGTGATGTTTTCATTCCATCTTTTCATACACACACACACACACACACATATATATATATATATATATTTACCAACTCATCCGCACGAGCAGGATGCGACACAAGGTCAATTTCTTAAGCGGAGTTCAACAGGTTTAAATTCAGAGTTTCCCTTCTCCTAGACTGGTCATCTAACCATGGTTAAAAAGCCCAGTCTGTCTTGCTATTTACCCATAACTGGAGGGAGAATTGGATTCATACCTTTCCCAAGGGTATTAGCGCCATGTGAAATGCCAACAGCACCAGGAATTGAACTCGGGTTGTCGAGTCCATTTCCTACGACTCTAACCATTTGACCACGCGCCTGGTGGTGACCCGTGATGCTTAAGGGCGAAATCCTGGTGGCTAAGTAGTCCATGTTATGTAACACTCGATTTTAGCACTTACTTAGGCAAGACGGGCGATCGGAGAAACCTCGTCTGATCAACCGACTGGTCACGTCAAGCCCTGGCATTTATATGATCAATCCAATGATCACATCAAGACCTAGCATTTATGATTGTCTCAACTCTGTTGTCCTTATGCCAAGCCCCCAAACCTTTTTTATCATATGTGCTAGAAGTCGGTGGCTGAGGGTTTTCATCTCCTGGCAATGACGTTAAACTGATGGTGAGTTTCCAGTTCTGGAGGTCTCGGTAATGTGGAGCAACCCTTCATCCCCATTGCTCCAAGGTCTACTTTGACCCGGTGTGGTAGTACCTGTTAGGGTCCTATCTATGGGTTTAAATAGAAAATTCATTAAAAAAAATTGAGTTTAAATAATTTTCTACCAAATTATCTGTATGAATCTCACAAAACTTTGCCAGCATTAAATGACCCACTGAGGTTTGGAGAAACCTCGTCTGATCAATCATTGATCAATCAACTGGTCAGGTCAAGCCCTATATGATTGTCCTCGGCTCAATCCAACCGCGACACCGCTAATACCAGTTAGGATCCTATCTATGGCTCAAATAGAACTGTTTGAAAACTTATAGAATTTATAGTATTTTACTTTATCTTCAAGCGGATACAGTTTAGTGTAGGCATACCCAAAACAATCGTCTGCTACGTTTTTAAAAACAAATTAAAATTAATTAAATCTATTATTCAAGGTCAAACTTTTGTCTAAAATAATAAGTAGTAACATAATGACCATCATTAAAAAAAAGAAAAATATCATTGCATATGCAGTCTATTTTTAATAGATTTAAAACGATTTGTTTTGGTCAGTTTCGACGCGATCCGCGATTAACGTTCTTTTTCAAGAGTTTTAAAGCGCTTGTTTACAATTTGAATGTAACATTCGCGATTGAAAAAAATTGCCAATAATTATCCGATTTTAATGAAATTTTCAGTATTGATTTATCAATTAATGAATTTTATAATGCATCAGTTATTTTATTTCAAAACTTTAATTTAGTATTTTTGCTATGAAAAATTAATAAAAAAAATTCATTTAAAATATGAAAAGCCTGATGTTAAGTTTAAAATGTTATATTTTTAGATTCTAAAAATAAATATATATATATATCTTATTATAATGGAGATTGTGTGTTTTTCTGTCTGTAACCGAAACTATATTACTACTCAAGTCACAATTCCCTTAATTATTTACGTCAAATTCTCCATGATTTCATTCTTTTAAACCTTCAGTTATTAATAAAAATTGTTTTACATTATTAATACTGTTGACCATATCTACGTACTTATAACATGCAATTGTATTTATATATACAACAAAATAGCGGTTTACAGTTTGAACAAGAAGCCTAATTTGCATATTGATATTTAAAATTTTATTTTAATAAATATGTGCTTGGTATTATTGATTTCTAATTGTTTGGTTTTATCTTAGGAAATATAAACAAAAATCTCGTGGATAAATCTTAAAACAAATTTATTTACAAGAAGAAATAACTGTAATATTATCCTTTACTTCCTATTTAACTAAATAGTTAAATTAGGAAAATTTACCAATGAAAGAGGGGAGTAATGGAAAATGATGGAATATTTAGTTTCAAAGTTGTTCTATTTTTCGATTATACCCCCTCTGTTGCAGATCTTTTTATCTGCATTCTTAGTCAGTTTCATTAGCCTTTCTAATTTAATATGATATTTATTTATATCAAAACTTAAATACTTGCACCCGGAGGGGGCATATATTTGCTAGTATATATAGTTTTTCCCTAAAATGGCCAGCCTTAACACGATTACCCCGAAAGCCAATCCTAGCTAATCTATTTTACGGACTCGTAACTTTTTTCCTTGTGCCATACATACGATGACGTGAGTTACTATATTCCCAGAATACATTTTCAACAGAAAATCAATTTTCTGATCGTTTTTAATTTATTTATTTATTTTCTTATTTATTCTTTTTTTTTTCTTTCTTTTTTTTTTTTTTTTTTTTTTTTTTTTTTTTTTTTCGTGCAGGAAAGGAACACACTGGTGAGAAGACGTGTTTAAACGCTACTCGCAGAAAACTAGTTCAATCCTGTTTCGTCAACTACGTAATTTATTTCCACGTGGCACTAGATTCTCTCTTTGAAATACAAGTTGCATTGTTACCGGCTAAACTATTATAGTCCATTACTGCGTCGTTAATTAAGAAAAAAGATGCCATTTTGAAATGCTAATTCTGAAAGATTTATTAATCATTCTCATTGTTACATTTTCCAATTTCCAGTAACGCCCAGGATCGCATTCTATGGAGGCGCCTGTGTGCAATGGTTATCATCGGTCGTTGAAAATGGACACGGCGAACCGAGTTCAAATCCTGGACAGGGCTGTTGGCATTTCACATAGTGCTAGTATCCTTTTTCCAATTTCCAATAACGCCCAGGATCGCATTTTATGGAGGCGCCTGTGTGGAATGGTTATCATCGGTCGTTGAAAATGGACACGGCGAACCGAGTTCAAACCTTAGACAAGGCTGTTGACATTTCACATTTTGCTAATATCCTTTCCCAATTTCCAGTAACACCTAGGATCGTGTGTAATGGACACGGCGAATCGAGTTCAAATCCTGGACAAGGCTGTTGGCATTTCACATAGTGCTAATATTCTTTTTCCAATTTCCAATAACGCCCAGGATCGTATTTGATGGAGGCGCTTGTGTGCAATGGTTATCATCGGTCGTTGAAATGAACAGGGCGAGCCGAGTTCAAACCTTGGACAGGGCTGCTGGCATTTCACATAGTGCTAGTATCCGTTTTCCCAATTTCCAGTAACGCCCATGATCACATTTTATGGAGGCACTTGTGTGCAATGGTTATCATTGTCGTAGAAAATAATCACGGCGAACCGAGTTCAAACCTTGGACAAGGCTGCTGGCATTTCACATAGTGCTAGTATCCGTTTTCCAATTTCCAGTAACGCCCAGGATCGTATTTTATGGAGGCGCCTGTGTGCAATGGTTATCATTGTCGTAGAAAATGAACAGGGCGAACCGAGTTCAAACCTTGGACAAGGCTGCTGGCATTTCACCTAGTGCTAGTATCCTTTTTCCAATTTCCAATAACGCCCAGGATCGCATTTTATGGAGGCGCTTGTGTGCAATGGTTATCATCGGTCGTAGAAAATGAACACGGCGAACCGAGTTCAAACCTTGGACAAGGCTGTTGGTATTTCACATAGCGCTAGTATCCTTTTTCCAATTTCCAATAACGCCCCGGATCGTATTTTCCAGCCCAACACTTATTCATGGAATGCAGATTTTTTGCTCACACCAGAAACCATTATTTTAAAACAAACAATTGAACTCGGTTTGCCGGGTTCATTTTCTACGACTATGATAACCATTGCACAGAAGCGCCTCCATAAAATATTTCTGTTTGAAAATGTCAACATGGAGGATATTCTCTCTTTTTTGAGGGAAATAAAATTATACCATAGAATATAGACATGAACCTAATCAATACCATACAACATAATCCCCAATAACACATTGTTAAAACCAATTACTAAAAAGTATAAATACAAATACACGATATGTATAACTTCCTAACCGTTAGGCATGACATAAACCCAGACGGATTGATATGTCGTTAAAATCAATAAACCAACCAACAGCACAACAACGACTGGTTAAATGATAGATTTTATGGAGGCGCTAGTGTGCAATGGTTATTATCGTCGTTGAAAATGGAGACGGCGAACCGAGTTCAAATCCTGGACAAGCCTGTTGGTATTTCACATAGTACTAATATCCTTGGAAAAGGTATCAATCAAACTATTCTCCCTCCAGAAAGGTATGAATCCAATTCTCCCTCCAGCTATGGATAAATAGTAGGACAGACTGGGCTCTTTAACTATGGCTAGGTAACCAGTCTAGGATAAGGAAAACACTGAATTCAAACCTGTTAAAATCCGCTTAAGAAATTGACCTTGTGTCGTATCCTGCTCGTGTGGAGGGGTTGGTAAATATATATATATATACTAGCAGGACCCGTGGTATACCACAGAATGACAATTATACAACGTTTTGATACGTTTAGTTAAGAGCTATTGCTAAATAGAACAATATGTAAAAAGTATAATAACCTTGATTTAACTCTCTCTCTCTCTCTCTCTCTCTCTCTCTCTCTCTCTCTCTCTCTCTCTCTCTCTCTCTCTCTTAAAATGAGGGTTAAAAATATTTACATTGATTTGACGATAAAAATCTGGGGGGAGGCGTCTAAAATATCTACATTATTTGCGGGCAAAAAAGTGACAAAAACACAACTTGGAAAATAAGTTTGGCCGGAAATTCGCCTGGCGCTGATTCGCTAAAACATAGAGAAAATTAAGGCAGGAGGCAGTGACGACATAAGATCAAAATTACGAAAATACATTCTGTAATTCACAATTTTAATAATAAAAATAAAACAAACATATAACTTTTTTTTGGGGGGGGGGGGTATTCATTTTAATTATACGTTTGGCATTTAAGAGACGCAACACCATTTGGAATGTTTCATTTATAAATTGGGTGAAATAAAATGGGGAAAATAAGAAATCTACGATTAAGTGACACAAGATAATCTGTATTTAGATTTTTGCATCTTGAACAATTCTTTTTTAACTAGAGGGTGTTGCAGGATGATTTGGTTTTATTTGGTTTGGTTTGTTTTACGGCATATCAATCTCGGTGGGTCATTTAATGCCAACTAAGTCTTGGGTTCGTAGCGGTAGTTTGATAGAAAAAGAATGCATATATGTATAGATTTTAACTACTGTTAAATTACTCATATTTTTGTACAATCTCACATCTTTTAGGAAATGTAAAATCCTGGATAGTCTTATTTTCGAGAAAGTTTTTTTTTTTTCGTGAAAGTATTTTTTCGCACTAGATCAAAGTCTACACACTCTAACAGTATATGTTTCACTGTAAATCTCTCTTGGTATGTAGTGCATATTGGGGATTCTATGCCCTCCAGCAAATGATGATGGATGATGTAGGTGTGGCCTATGCGAAGGCAGGTCAGCACAACCTGTTCTCTTCTATTTTTGTTATATTTTAAGTTCCATTCTCCATTGGTAGGTTTAATATTTCGAAGTTTGTTATTAATGAGTGCATTCCAATGATTTTGCTCTACCCAGATGTAATCTGATATGAATCTCACAAACTTTGCAGCATTAAATGACCACTGGTTTGGAGAAACCTCGTCTGATCAATCATTGATCAATCACTCATGTCAAGCCCTATATGATTGTCTCGGCTCAATCCAACCGCGACACCGCTAATACCAGTTAGGATCCTATCTATGGCTCAAATAGAACTGTTTGAAAACTTATAGAATTTATAGTATTTTACTTTATCTTCAAGCGGATACAGTTTAGTGTAGGCATACCCAAAACAATCGTCTGCTACGTTTTTAAAAACAAAATTAAAATAATTAAACTATTATTCAAGGTCAAACTTTTGTCTAAATAATAAGTAGTAACATAATGACCATCATTAAAAAAAGAAAAATATCATTGCATATGCAGTCTATTTTAATAGATTTAAAACGATTTGTTTTGGTCAGTTTCGACGCGATCGCCATTAAGTTCTTCTTCTCAGAGTTTTTAAAGCGCTTGTTTACAATATTTAATAACTTCGCGATTGAAAAAAATTGCCAATAATTATCCGATTTAATGAAATTTTCAGTATTGATTTATCAATTAATGAATTTTTATAATGCATCAGTTATTTTATTTTCAAAACTTTAATTTAGTATTTTTGCTATGAAAAATTAATAAAAAAAATTCATTTAAAATATGAAAAGCCTGATGTTAAGTTTAAAATGTTATATTTTTAGATTCTAAAAATAAATATATATATATATCTTATTATAATGGAGATTGTGTGTTTTTCTGTCTGTAACCGAAACTATATACATACTCAAGTCACATTCCTCTTAATTATTTACGTCAAATTCTCCATGATTTCATTCTTTTAAACCTTCAGTTATTAATAAAGAATTGTTTACATTATTAATACTGTTGATCCATATCTACGTACTTATAACATGCAATTGTATTTATATATACAACAAATACGGTTTACAGTTTGAACAAGAAGCCTAATTGCATATTGATATTTAAAATTTTATTTTAATAAATATGTGCTTGGTATTATTGATTTCTAATTGTTTGGTTTTATCTTAGGAAATATAAACAAAATCTCGTGGATAAATCTTAAAACAAATTTATTTACAAGAAGAAATAACTGTAATATTATCCTTTACTTCCTATTTAACTAAATAGTTAAATTAGGAAAATTTACCAATTGAAAGAGGGGAGTAATGGAAAATGATGGAATATTTAGTTTCAAAGTTGTTCTATTTTTTCGATTATACCCCCTCTGTTGCAGATCTTTTTATCTGCATTCTTAGTCAGTTTCATTAGCCTTTCTAATTTAATATGATATTATTATATCATAAACTTAATACTTGCACCCGGAGGGGCATATATTTGCTAGTATATATAGTTTTTCCCTAAAATGGCCAGCCTTAACACGATTACCCGAAAGCCAATCCTAGCTAATCTATTTTACGGACTCGTAACTTTTTTCCTTGTCCATACATACGATGACGTGAGTTACTATATTCCCAGAATACATTTTCAACAGAAAACAATTTCTGACTGTAATTTAATTTATTTATTTATTTTCTTATTTATCTTTTTTTTTCTTTTTTTTTTTTTTTTTTTTTTTTTCGTGCAGGAAAGGACACCACTGGTGAGAAGACGTGTTTAAACGCTACTCGCAGAAAACTAGTTCAATCCTGTTTCGTCAACTACGTAATTTATTTCCACGTGGCACTAGATTCTCTCTTTGAAATACAAGTTGCATTGTTACCGGCTAAACTATTATAGTCCATTACTGCGTCGTTAATTAAGAAAAAAGATGCCATTTTGAAATGCTAATTCTGAAAGATTTATTAATCATTCTCATTGTTACATTTCAATTTCCAGTAACGCCCAGGATCGCATTCATGGAGGCGCCTGTGTGCAATGGTTATCATCGGTCGTTGAAAATGGACACGGCGAACGAGTTCAAATCCTGGACAGGTGTTGGCATTTCACATAGTGCTAGTATCCTTTTTCCAATTTCCAATACGCCCAGGATCGCATTTTATGGAGGCGCCTGTGTGAATGGTTATCATCGGTCGTTGAAAATGGACACGGCGAACGAGTTCAAACCTTAGACAAGGCTGTTGACATTTCACATTTTGCTAATATCCTTTCCCAATTTCCAGTAACACCTAGGAATCGTGTGTAATGGACACGGCGAATCGAGTTCAAATCTGGACAAGGCTGTTGGCATTTCACATAGTGCTAATATTCTTTTTCCAATTTGTCATGAACTACAAAGCAACCAAGATTCCGTCCTTAATCATCATGGGACACTACCTACAACCAATAGGCGGCCTCATTAGGGGTTCTTACCTTCTGCAGATGTGTAAGCAAGGGCTAAAGTTGAATGTCGTAACCTGCTTGGCAACCAGGATTCCGTCTTTAAGCATCACATGTCACCACTCATGGCCAAAAGGTGGCTCCGCTACAGAGGTGCAGTCGGTGTATTCTACAGTCACAGCCGACAGGGCGGTCTACACTGGGGTAGAGGTCAAGACTTGGATCATGGAAACGACAGTCTTGTCTCACTCCAATATCCATCATTCATACCCAGAGAGATCACGTAAATATTCGTCTGGAACGTCTCACCGTCAAGTATCGGTAATTTATACCCGTCTCATATTCTCTGTTCTTGTACGCTTTGAGAATACGCTTAAATGTCGGGCAATTAAAAGATAACGGTTAGATGTCGACTCTCCATGCAAGACAGATTGTCTATACAGTAGGTCAGATTTTATTAGAGAAATCAATATTTTCACAAGAAAATATGTATCACATATCGATCTCAGTTCGCCCTATCGGCTGGGCAGTAGAAATACACCGACTGTCCCTATATATATATATATATAATATATATATATATATATATATATATATATATATATTACCATTCTTACCCATAAAACCATACCCCAAAGACAAGGTTTTTGAAAAGAAGCAAATGAGATTCTTGTAAATTCTTTAGTTCCTTCAATATTTGTATGGGTAAAAATGTTATTCTATTAAAATGTGTTGGTTCCTTTTATCATGCCATCTATTAAGGAGACAAAAAAAAAATAAAAGAATGAAGATATATATTTTGATTTTGCATCATCTTGTATGATATGTTCTACTTGTTAAGCCAGTTTGTTTTGTTTATTTATTTAATATATCCCCTTATTTAGCGACACTTGTAGTCAGAAACCATAAAATCCCCTTCACATAAATTTTTCCGTTATTTACTTCCCATTAAAATAAAAATTTAGGTTTATGTTTTGCTTTATAAATAAGAACTTTGCATTTTATTTGATTTGAATTCGGTTTTGAAAATAAAAACTTTACATTAGATCTAAAAGCTTCACATTATCTAAAATAATAACAAATACCGTCCATAACTTTTTTACTTTATATATAAAAAAAAAAAATATATATAATAAATAATTATTCATTTATGAAATACAGAATATAAAAAATAATTAATCATAAAAATTCCTTTTCTAAAAATCTTTTGAATACCAACGGTCACATTGTTTTAATACTCATCCCCTTTCGAATAAGTTAATTCGTCTTGTTGCCAACATCTCAAAATCCGCTACAATAAAGAGTTGACCGACAAAAAAGTTATACACATCGGCATGACCGACAAAAATATGGCGTGAATGCCCACATTGGTGAATAATGTAACAACTTTCGTTCTTTTTTTTTGCAAAATTAAGTTTTTTTGTTTTTGAACTGATTTGACATTTATCTCCGACGACAATCACCACGGAGTAAATGAGCTCTGATGATGATTTTTGTAAAATCGAAATATTGATCAATATAATCATAGCTGATCTATGATTATATTATAAATTGTTTTCTCTTTAACAGCATTGTGTGATGTTTTCATTCCATCTTTTCATACATATATATATATATATATATATATATATATATATATATATATATATATTTACTAACCCCTCCGCACGAGCAGGATGCGACACAAGGTCAATTTCTTAAGCGGAGTTCAACAGGTTTGAATTCAGAGTTTCCCTTCTCCTAGACTGGTCATCTAACCATGGTTAAAAAGCCCAGTCTGCCTTGCTATTTACCCATAACTGGAGGGAGAATTGGATTCATACCTTTCCCAAGGGTATTAGCGCCATATGAAATGCCAACAGCATCATCCAGGAATTGAACTCGGGTTGTCGAGTCCATTTCCTACGACTCTAACCATTTGACCACACACCTCCGACTGTCCCTATACAGAAGGGTGAGACCCCTGTTGGGAACACCAATTGGTCGTGGGTGGTGACCCGTGATGCTTAAGGGCGGAATCCTGGTGGCTAAACAGTACATGTCAGGTAACACTCGATTTTAGCACTTACTTAGGCAAGACGGGCGATCGGAGAAACCTCGTCTGATCAACCGACTGGTCACGTCAAGCCCTGGCATTTATATGATCAATCCAATGATCACATCAAGACCTAGCATTTATGATTGTCTCAACTCTGTTGTCCTTATGCCAAGCCCCCAAACCTTTTTTATCATATGTGCTAGAAGTCGGTGGCTGAGGGTTTTCATCTCCTGGCAATGACGTTAAACTGATGGTGAGTTTCCAGTTCTGGAGGTCTCGGTAATGTGGAGCAATCCTTCATCACCATTGCTCCATTTGACCTGGTGTGGTAGTACCTGTTAGGGTTAAATATATAATTTATTTTAAAAAATGAGCTTAAATAATTTTCTACCAAATTATCTGTATGAATCTCACAAAATTTTGCCAGCATTAAATGACACATTGAGGTTTGGAGAAACCTCGTCTGATCAATCATTGATCAATCAACTGGTCAGTTCAAGCCCTATATGATTGTCGTTGGCTCAATCCAAACGCGACACCGCTAGTACCAGTTAGGATCCTATCTATTGCTCAAATTGATCTGTTTGAAAACTTATAGAATTTATAGTATTTTATTTTATCTTCAACAGCGGATACAGTTTAGTGTAGGCATACCCAAAAAATCGTTTGCTAGGTTTTTAAAAACAAATTAAAATGAATTAAATCTATCATTTAAGGTCAAACTTTTGTCTAAAATGATAAGTAGTAACATAAAGACCATCATTAAAAAAAGAAAAATATCATTGCATATGCAGTCTATTTTTAATAGATTTAAAACGATATGTTTTGGTCAGTTTCGACGCGATCTACCATTAACGTTCTTTTTCAAGGGTTTTAAAGCGCTTGTTTACAATTTGAATGTAACATTCGCGATTTTTTAAAAAATTACCAAAAATCAGGTAATTATCCGATTTTAATGAAATTTTCAGTATTGATTTATCAATTAATGCATTTTATAATGCATCAGTTATTTTATTTCAAAACTTTAATTTAGTATTTTTGCTATGAAAAATTAATTTAAAAAATTCATTTAAAATATGAAAAGCCTGATGTTAAGTTTAAAATGTTATATTTTTAGATTCTAAAAATAAATATATATATATATATAGTTTTTCCCTAAAATGGCCAGCTTTAACACGATTACCCCGAACGCCAATCCTAGCTAATCTATTTTACGGACTCGTAACTTTTTTCCTTGTGCCATACATACGATGACGTGAGTTACTATATTCCCAGAATACATTTTCAACAGAAAATCAATTTTCTGATCGTTTTAATTTATTTATTATTTTTCATTATTCTTTTTTTTTTTTTTTCTCTTTTTTTTTTTTTTTTTTTTTTTTTTTTTTTTTTCGTGCAGGAAAGGAACACACTGGTGAGCAGACGTGTTTAAACGCTACTCGCAGAAACTAGTTCAATCCTGTTTCGTCAACTACGTAATTTATTTCCACGTGGCACTAGATTCTCTCTTTGAAATACAAGTTGCATTGTTACCGGCTAAACTATTATAGTCCATTACTGCGTCGTTAATTAAGAAAAAAGATGCCATTTTGAAATGCTAATTCTAAAAGATTATTTAATCATTCTCATTGTTACATTTTCCAATTTCCAGTAACGCCAGGATCGCATTCTATGGAGGCGCTTGTGTGCAATGGTTATCATTGTCGTAGAAAAATGAACAGGGCGAGCAGAGTTCAAATCCTGGACTGGATTGTTGGCATTTCACATAGTGCTAGTATCCTTTTTTTCAATTTCCAGTAACGCCCAGGATCGCATTTTATGGAGGCGCCTGTGTGCAATGGTTATCATCGGTCGTTGAAAATGAACACGGCGAGCCGAGTTCAAACCTTGGACAAGGCTGTTGACATTTCACATTGTGCTAATATCCTTTTCCCAATTTCCAGTAACACCTAGAATCGTGCGTAATGGACACGGCGAACCGAGTTCAAATCCTGGACAAGGCTGTTGGTATTTCACATAGTGCTAGTATCCTTTTTCAAATTTCCAATAACGCCCATGATCGTATTTTATGGAGGCGCCTGTGTGCAATGGTTATCATCGGTCGTTGAAATGAACACAGCGAACCGAGTTCAAACCTTGGACAAGGCTGCTGGCATTTCACATAGTGCTAGTATCCTTTTTCCAATTTCCAATAACGCCCAGGATCGTATTTGATGGAGGCGCTTGTGTGCAATGGTTATCATTGTCGTAGAAAATGAACAGGGCGAGCTGAGTTCAAACCTTGGACAGGGCTGCTGGCATCTCACATAGTGCTAGTATCCGTTTTCCAATTTCCAGTAACGCCCATGATCGCATTTTATGGAGGCACTTGTGTGCAATGGTTATCATTGTCGTAGAAAATGAACAGGGCGAACCGAGTTCAAATCCTGGACAGGGCTGTTGGTATTTCACATAGTACTAGTATCCTTTTTTCAATTTCCAGTAACGCCCATGATCGTATTTTATGGAGGTGCTTGTGTGCAATCGTTATCATTGTCGTAGAAAATGAACACGGCGAACCGAGTTCAAATCCTGGACAGGGCTGTTGGTATTTCACATAGTGCTAGTATCCGTTTTCCAATTTCCAGTAACGCCCATGATCGCATTTTATGGAGGCGCTTGTGTGCAATGGTTATCATTGTCGTAGAAAATGAACAGAGCGAGCGAGTTCAAAATCCTGGACAGGACTGTTGGCATTTCACATAGTGCTAGTATCCTTTTTTTCAATTTCCAATAACGCCATGATCGTATTTTATGGAGGTGCTTGTGTGCAATCGTTATCATTGTCGTAGAAAATGAACACGGCGAGCCGAGTTCAAATCCTGGACAGGACTGTTGGCATTTCACATAGTGCTAGTATCCTTTTTCCAATTTCCAGTAACGCCCAGGATCGCATTTTATGGAGGCGCTTGTGTGCAATGGTTATCATTGTTGTAGAAAATGAACACGGCGAACCGAGTTCAAATCCTGGACAGGACTGTTGGCATTTCACATAGTGCTAATATTCTTTTTCCAATTTCCAATAACGCCCAGGATCGTATTTTATGGAGGCGCTTGTGTGCAATGGTTATCATTGTCGTAGAAAATGAACAGGGCAAACCGAGTTCAAATCCTGGACAGGACTGTTGGCATTTCACATAGTGCTAGTATCCTTTTTCCAATTTCCAGTAACGCCCAGGGTCGCATTTTATGGAGGCGCTTGTGTGCAATGGTTATCATTGTCGTAGAAAATGAACACGGCGAGCCGAGTTCAAATCCTGGACAGGGCTGTTGGTATTTCACATAGTACTAGTATCCTTTTTCTAATTTCCAATAACGCCAAGGATAGTATTTTCCAGCCCAACACTTATTCATGGAATGCAGATTTTTTGCTCATACCAGAAACCGTTATTTTAAAGCAAACAATTGAACTCGGTTCGCCGTGTTCATTTTATACGACGATGATAACCATTGCACAGAAGCGCCTCCATAAAATATTTCTGCTTGAAAATGGCAACATGGAGGATATTTTCTCCTTTTTGAGGGAAATAAAATTATACCATAGAATATAGACATGAAACAAATCAATACCATACAACATAATCCCCAATAATGCTAACATATTGTTAAAACCAATTACTAAAAAGTATAAATATAAATACACGATATGTATAACTTCCTAACCGTTAGGCATGGCATAACCCCAGACGGATTGATATGCCGTTAAAATCAATAAACCAACCAACAGCACAACAACGACTGGTTAAATGACTGATTTTATGGAGGCGCTAGTGTGCAATGGTTATTATCGTCGTTGAAAATGGAGACGGCGAACAGAGTTCAAATCCTGGACAAGGCTGTTGGCATTTCACATAGTGCTAGTATCCTTTTTCTAATTTCCAGTAACATCCAGGATCGTATTTTCCAGCAAAACAACGACTGGTTAAATAATAGATTTTATGGAGACGCTTGTGTGCAATGGTTATCTTGTCGTAGAAAATGGACAGGCGAACCTGGACAAGGCTGTTGGCATTTCACATAGTGCTAATATCCTTGGAAAAGGTATCAATCAAACTATTCTCCCTTCAGAAAGGTATGAATTCAATTCTCCCTCCAGCTATGGATAAATAGCATGGCAGACCGTGCTCTTTAACCAGTAACTAGGTAACCAGTCTAAGAGAAGGAACACTCTGAATTCAAACCTCCGCTTAAGAAATTGACCTTGTGTCGCATCCTGCTCGTGTGGAGGGATTGGTAAATATGTATATACTAGCAGGACCCGTGGTATGACAATTATACAACGTTTTGATACGTTTACTTAAGAGCTATTGCTAAATAGAACAATATGTAAAAAGTATAATAACCTTGATTAACTCTCTCTCTCTCTCTCTCTCTCTCTCTCTCTCTCTCTCTCTCTCTCTCTCTCTCTCTCTTAAAAGGAGGGTTGAAAATATTTATATTGATTTGCCGATAAAAATCTACGGGAGGCGTCTAAAATATTTACATTATTTGCCGGCAAAAAAGTGACAAAAACACAACTTGGAAAATATCTAAGTTGGCCGGAAATTCGCCTGACGCTGATTCGCTAAAACATAGAGAAATTAAGGGCGCGAGGCTGGGATGACATGAAATCAAATCTACCAAAATATATTCTGTAATTTACAATTTCAATAATAAAAAAATAAAACAAACATATAACTTCTTTTTTTTTTGGGGGGGGTATTCATATTTATTATACGTTTGGCATTTAAGAGACGCAAGACCATTTGGAATGTTTCATTTATAAATTGGGTGAAATAAAATAGGAAAAATAAGAAATCTATGACTAAGCGACACCAGATAATCTGGATTTAGATTTTTGCATCTTGAACAATTTGGACGGGCTCATTCTTTTTTTTTAACCAGAGGGTGTTGCAGGATGATTTGGTTTGGTTTGTTTTACGGCATATCAACCTCGGTGGGTCATTTAATGCCAACTAAGTCTTGGGTTCGTAGCGGTAGTTTGATAGAAAAAGAATGTATATTTGTATAGATTTTAACTACTGTTAAATTACTCATATTTTTGTACAATCCCACATCTTTTAGGACATGTAAAATCCTGGATAGTCTTATTTTCGAGAAAGTTTTTTTTTTTTCGTGAAAGTATTTTTTTCGCACTAGATCAAAGTCTACACACTCTAACAGTATATGTTTCACTTTAAATCTCTCTTGGTATGTAGTGCATATTGGGGATTCTGTGCCCTCCAGCAAATGATGATGGATGATATAGGTGTGGCCTATGCGAAGGCAGGTCAGCACAACCTGTTCTCTTCTATTTTTGTTGTATTTTATATTCCATTTTCTAATGGTAGGTTTAATATTTCGAAGTTTGTTATTAATGAGTGCATTCCAATGATTTTGCCATTTTTAATAATAATTTTTTCAAAACTTTTTATAATTAATAATTATGTGGTATTTTTGTTATTGAGTCTTTCATAGCTTTCTTTGCTTCCGAATCTGCCCTGTGCTTTCCAGCAATTCCAAGGTGGTTTGGAATCAAATAAAAGATTATTTCTTTATTTTTAGACGAGGGGTGAATTCTGTTTAGTACTTGTATAGTTAGTGGATCATTGACTTTTTTATTTTTTGATTCAGTAAGAGCACATAAAGAGTCTGTGAAAATTAACAGACGTAAAATTTAGGAATACCAATATTTTAGATTTTAACAATTGTTCCATTACTCATATTTTTTAATACAATCCCACATCTTTTAGAAAATGTTAAATCCCGGATGGTCTTATTTTTGCGAAAAGTTTTTTCAAATTACTTGCTTGGTAGTATTTTGTTCGCACTAGATCAAAGTCCACACACTCTTGCAGTATATGTTTCACTGTAAATCTCTCTTGGCATGTAGTGTATATGGTGGATTCTATGCTCACTTGTAAATGATGATGGGTGATGTATAAATATATATATAGATAGATGTTAATAATTAGTATGTTCTAACAATATTTTTCATTTTAACCCATGCAAAGTTACTTTATTCTAATAGGTTAAGGAATCATCCTCATTTTACATTCATATTTCATTTTATTTTTTGTGTGTAGCAGTTTCTCAGCTCAGAACAGTGTACCACCATGGATTGAATAAATCTTTAAGTTCGAAGTTCCATAGAATTGTTGTATTTCTTCTTTGTGGAATTATTAACAGAAAATACAAACTGTTGATTTAAATGAGGTTTTATTTTTGGTTTGAAAAAAAATTCTGCTTTTACATCAAGTTGTACTAAGCTTGGTTGTAACCTCTTAAACTGTCGTGTGGATCCAGGAGCTGAAGGCTGAGCTGAGGTTCACCGGTGACTCTCGTGGAAGCTGGTCTGTCTCTTCTCGCGTCTCGTCGTCAACTCACTTCTCCCACGTGTCCCTTTCAGTGACCCTTATAATTACTACTACATCTACCTCCTACTCCTATTATTATCTACCTCTTACTGCTACCTCTCATATTCCCATCTAAAAGAAACGGTCCTTATTTTACCGCCCAAATTTAAATTCTTGGTGCCAGTGTGTCTACATTTTTCTATTTTTAGAACACTAGCCAAACGCCTTTGTTTCAACCATTACAGAGGCTACGGATTATGACATGTAGATTCCCAAGTTTTAGGAGAAGGTTCCCAAATTCGAGAAGGTTCCGAAGTCTGATAATAAATACCTGAAGAAGGCCAGAGGGCACCTCGGCCGAAACGTTGTGTAGATAACAATAAAGATGAGGTCAATAGTTCAAATAATCCAAAGGGTTGACATGTGGAAAAAACAACCAAACATGGTTAAATAAAGTCTAAGGGACATAACTCTCCATAATGAATTCACAATTAGCTAAAGAGATGAACAGTTAAATTAGGAACATTCAGAAGGAGAAAATTGCGAGTCTCTTTTTAGCAAGGGGAGAAAAAAAGCGGCAACCTATCATATGTTAATAATCAGAAAAAAAAGTATGACAGGATAACAGCAAAATTTTGGTAGGAATAGTCAAAAAAGGTTACACTGATATGCAGAGCTTGATCTCCGAATTTCAAATGCTTCCAAAGTATTTGGTCGGCTGAAGAAGCAAGACTGGTTCAATAGAGACATCTCCTTGAAAACTAAATGTGCATTATACCGTGCCATAGTTCTCTTAACCCTCCTGTACAGTGCAGAAGCCTGAACGATATACAAAGCAGATGCCATTGACTACATGTCTACTACATGCGTCACTTGCGCAGCATATTAAATGTTAGGTGGCAATGTTTCAAACAGAACCATCCTGAAGAGAACTGGACTCCTTGGCATGCATGAAATACTTGTCCAACGCAACCTGAGACGGGCTGGCCACTTAAACAGACTTGGGAATGACAGACTACCAAAGCAGATTCTGTACTTTCAACTGAGAGAGTGATCACGTAGAATCGGTAGGCCAAAGCTCAGGTACAAAAATAACATCAAAAGAAACCTGAAGGACTTGAATATCTCCATTGGCAGTTGGCAAGACGCACCCAGAGACCGATTTAATTGGAGGAAAATGATTCGCGTGTCATCATCGGATCCGATGGACAAGTAGTAGTAGTAGTTTCTTTAGAGATTTTGGGTTTCTCGCACACGAATACGAATTTTCAAAAAAGATCTATTTGACCCTAACAGGTACTACCATTCCAGTCAGAGTGGACCTGGGTGTAATGGCAATAAAGAACTTGACCATCCGATGCACTTTAGTCTTGGGTATAACATTGAACTGCATGTAATGGTAAAGTTCCAATTTTGGAACTCTGAGAAGTGTGGATTACCCCTTCATTGCCACTGATGTACCACAATGCCGGGAGTATGTGACGCCAGGTACACAGTTATTCATTAAGGTTAACTTAATTTTAGCACAAGACCGGAAGTATGTGGCACACGGTGAGAATCAAAGTCAATAGTAAAATTCTCCTAGTCTACGTCAGTAACATTACACTATGCAAGGGACCCAGTTATTTAATAAGGTTAACTTAGATGTAACACAAAATCGCTAGTATGTGGCACACACGGGAATCGAATATACATCAAATCTTCATATTTTTTCCATGATAGTTTCATTCGATGATAGTGAATATATATATATATATATATATACTTTAAATATACGCTCCTACATTTGGGGCGCTGATGATTGTCGTCAGTGATGTAATCCACAGGGTTCATTGGGAAGTTTCGGGTCTTCCAACATCAGACTTCCCTCGCCTTGCTGACCCTATCAGAGGTGATCAAACTCTGGTACAACCACCAACAATAGCCGCTAAAAAGACTTTTGACAATGAAAATAATAAAAGAAATTTTCTTGGACGGATAAATATATATATATATTATATATATATATATATATATATGGTATTTGTGGAAAAAGTGACTGACCGGTGAAAATGGTCACATTGGTTAGTTGATTCAAGGTTCAAAATGATAAGACAGCGATATAACAAATATAAAGTGCTCAATTCGTTAGTAGAGCAAATTTATAATCATAAAGGTACACAGTAATAACCTACTCGAGTTTCACCATGAGGATCTTCAGGGTTAAACCCACTGGATTCGTGAAAAAACACACACGTGAAATCGACTACAATTAATCAATATCTTGATTAATCCAGTGGGTTTAACCCTGAAGATCCTCATGGTGAAACTCTAGTAGGTTATTACCGTGTACCTTTATGATAATATACATGCCACACACACACACACACACATATATATATATATATATATATATATATATTACTTTGTCGTTAACTGTTATGTTTTCGTAATTTACCCGGACATACGTATATTGTGAACTATTCATACATTATGGACTGGATTTTGATAAAACTTTACTACAATATGTTCACTCTGACCCGGAGTGTTACACCTGTTAGGAGTTTTCTTTTAAATATTTTTAATTGAATACCCATCAAGAATGTATAAAACAAAAATCTTCAGCATAAAAACAAAACAAAGGTTATGCCGTAACAACTTTATTGGATAACCCTGAAAACATTTTAATTTAAAAAAACAAACAAGATTACAAAACGATATCCCAGAACAAAAATAACTCAAAAAAATTCAAAATAACATTTTATGAAAGTAAAAACAAAAAAAAACTTGACGTGAGACCATTGATGTTATGATGTTTCTACTTCAACTGAAAAAAAAAAAGCCATCCCCATTACTTAAGACTCCTAAAATAATGGAAATCCCCTGAGCAGGTTGATACTTGCACGAAAATCAAAACTCAACCTTATTACTGGGCATTTGACGCCGTCAAAAACTCAAATCAACTATTGGACTATTTCAATTGCTCAAAATGGACTCTAGTCGCAGATGGCATGTGCTGGTGTGCCACTAACAGTAGCATCTAGCAAGGAGAAATTCGATTATTGTTGCACACGCCAATTTAAAGGGTTAAATATCAATAAGTTTTAAGTTGGAAACTTCCCAACTACCAAAACAGAACAAAGTAATAATTGAATAAAGTAAACTTGTTTAGAAATAGATGAAGTAGTAAATTACTTCGAAGATGAGCTGTGAATGTTGTCAGAACCTGATGCCGATAAATAGGTCGAGTTCCTCTTTAACAATGGAAGATACTTAGTCGAACAACTTATTCACAATACATTGTGTGTTCAGAAAATTCAGACACTGTCCCTCTTGTGCACTAAGCACTGGACACTCATCTACATACACTTGGAATTGAGCGGTAATCGTTGCCTGGCAAAATGCCACGTGACATGAGGCTGTTAATATTTGAACCAGTTTTACACGTTAGTATTATCTGGATTATTCGGACTATTGTCCTCATCTTCACTGTTATCTGTACAACGTTTCGGCCGATGTGCCCTCCAGGCTTCTTCGGGTATACCTTGTCGCACTCGAAACCTTCTTTTCGGACTCGGAAACCTTTTCGTAATCAGGAGCCATCACGGAGCTTTGAACCTAACCCTTTATTCAGTCCACGGGGGTATCCTGTTCTCATTCTGCTAACCAGTAGAGGCATTCATCATGTTTGCGCATGCAGCACGGATATCCATAACAATCTCTCGCCAACCTTCCCTATCATTCATTGCACCTGGGAGGTCCTCTGCGGAGTAACCAGCATCTTGCATAGCCGGTCAATGTAGGTCCTTGTGGCGCCGCACACTTGCATGTCCATTTGTTGGCTTCCACAGAGAACGTCGCTTATGAGTTCATTCTTGCTTCTCCAGCAGTTCCTGCATGCCTTGTCTGTTTCACTCGGATAGTTTGAGATGGTGGGAAAGTGACCGTACAGCTGCTTCCTTGAGGGGTGCTGTTTCAATGACTTGTTCAAGACTGCACGCAGCACTACTGCTGCCCCTGAGCAGGATTGAACCTGCAGTCTAGAGATAACTATCACTTAGAACGTTTTGTGTTATTTGTCTGAATTTATGAGATGAGGCCTGATAATTTGTGTCATTTGTATTATTCGAACTATTGTCTCATTTTTATTGTTATCTCCACAACGTTTCGCCCAAATTCGAGATGATTCTTAAGAAATACCTGAAAAAGGCCGAAGGGCACATCAACCGAAGCGTTGTGTATATAACAATAAAGATGAGAACAAAAGTCCGAATAATCCAAATAGTTCATACACTTTTTTATTGTTATTTATTTATATATTAGTTTTCAGGAGCTAAATTGCGACTTCAGAATAATTTATTTGTTTAATGCCATATCAACCTTCGTGGGTTATTTAGTCAAAGCCATATTCGTAGAAAAATAGTAGTAGTACTATTCAATCCATAGGTGGGGGATGGGGGGGTCATACCTTTCCAAGAAGTATTAATGTTAGCCATGTTAGCCACTACGCCACGGAGATTCCCCCATTTTCAGAATGGAAAATAACATTTTGGCCTGGATTCCATTTTCCAGGAGCCACGTTTTGATTTCGTAATGGATTCTTTGTTTAAAGGCATATAAATCTTCGAGGGTTATTTAATGTCAAAGACATCCTTGTAGAAGAACAGTAGTGGTACTATCTAAGCCATAGTTGGGGGATGAGTGGTTTTCATACCTTTCTCAGGTGTGTTAGTCCAAAAGTCAACTTCATAGTGAAATTGGAGTTCGAACACGCTTACTAAGTAAAGTCGTCGGGGTAGCCTAAAGTCGGTATCAGCCAATCAGCGAGGGAGTCTATCTCATGTCATGAACTACTCAACCACCAGAACTCCGCCCTTAAGCAACCCGTGTTGCCACCAACAAGTGACCCGCCCTGTCGGCTGGGGCGTTAGAATGCACCGACTGCACCTCTGCAGAGGAGTAAGACTCCCCCAATGGGGCCACCTGATGACCGTGGGTGGCGATCCGTGATGCTTAAGGATAGAACCCTGATGGATAAGCAGTCCATGACATGCAATACTCCACTTTGGTCCTTACTTGAGCTTGATGGGCGGTCGGAAAGGACCCCTCCGATCAATCGGCTGGCTACGTCAAGCCCTAGCACCTATATTATTGCCCCAACCCTATTTCCATTTTGGCAAGCCCCAACCCCATTTTATCACATGGGTGCTAGAAGGCGGTGGCTGAGGGTCTACATGTCCTGGGAATGACGTTAAACTCTATTGATGGTGAGGTTCCAGTTCTGGAGGTTTGGGGAATATGGAGCACCCCTTCATCACCATTGCTCCCTGGTCCACTCTTGACCCGGAGTGGTAGTACCTGTTAGTGTCCGATCTATGGGTTAAATAGAAAAACATGAGTTTATAAACAAAATTGTATCATGCATTAAGAATTGAATTTATTTCACAACTTTGTCGGCATTAAATGACCCACCGAGGTTGATATGCCGTAAAACAAAAAAACCAACCAACCAAACCAACAAGTGACCCCATTGAGGGCGATTTAACCCTGTAGAGGTACAGTCGTTGCATTCTACAGTCCCAGCCGAATTGTTTGTTTGTTTGTTTTTTTGTTGTTGTTTTTTTTTTTGTTTTTTTTTGTTTTTTTGTTTTTGTTTTTGCTGAACACACATTTTGCAGCTAAGTCGGCGAATCAGATAACGAAACTCTAATCTTGATAGAGAATAATTGTCTTAGTCAGCCTAATCTACTTATCAATAACTTATGAACTACAAACCTACCTTCGTTTTCGATATTTAGCGGGGAAGTCCCCGTAGTGTAGTGGCAAAAGTGTGGGACTGCAACCTCATAGTCAGTCAGTTCGAACTCCAGTCGCAGTATTAATGTTCTCCTCGGACTAATACCCGTAGGAAAGGTATAAAACACTAATCCTCGTAGTTATTGTTTCTTAAAAGTTTGTTATACACATTTGTATAATTTCAATTAGTTCTATTAATACTGATAAATACACAATTACATGGTTTCAAGTAATTATTTCTATCTAAAGTCCACGACACCATTGAAGCCTATTTTGCATTTTAGTTAATTGGCTTGTTTGGTTTGGTTGGATTTTACAATGTGTCAACCCTTATTAGGTATTTGTCTCTCATCCCACTTATGAGGGCGTGACACAAGGACATTTCCATGTGGGCCCACTCACAAACCGAAGCTCATAGGTGGTATACACAAAAAATGCGTTGATCCCCTTCAAGGGGGCGCCTCAGACACTGGATAATAAACTCAGTCCTGCCCCTTTAAATCTAGGGGACAGGTATTTCCTGGGAGGGATAGCCCCCCCCTTGGATCACGCCGTTAATTTAACACTAATAGTCCAGTGGCCGAAACCACCGAACTCCCGCACTGAAGGCCGGGTTATATTATGCCGAAGACATTTTTTATTCATTCTTGATGCGTATTGAAAATTCTTTTTTAAACTGATTTTTTTTAAACCCATCTTTGTTAACAATTTTTTTTTCTATTTAATCCATTTTACTGTTAGTTTAATTTATTATATCGTTGAAATCTTTTTGTTGCTCATCAAATATATTTTTCTCTTCCCCCTCTCGTCAAATCTTAAATGAATTAGAACGTTCAGTCACCTTTTTATCACACATCATACATTTCAGCTAATATGAAAAAAAAAACTATTTGGCTACTTTAAAACACTCATAGTAGCTATCCCACCACGGTGATCCTACCGTAAACTGCTGGCAGTGACTCTTTCACGTATCACTTGTTTACAATAATAAGACTTTATTTGAATAGAATGAGTTCTGAAATGAATAGATAAGTAAAGTCGTCGGGTGGCCTAATGCCGGTATCAGCCAGACAGCGAGGGAGTCTATTCCCTTAGCGCTAGACTAAGGAGATTATTTTAGCATCTGAGGTGGAGCGCCACACCTTCCTCGGCTCCTTACTTTACCGCACAGATCCCTGTGCTACTCATACGCTGAGTTGGCGAGAGTCGGTATCGAACCAAGAACCTTGTGATTTCTAGCCGAACACTCTACCGACTGAGCTAAACCGGCCCTATCCATCATACGGGTAAAAAATACCTGGGAGATTTGGTATAGCCGTGGGGGAAATTTGGTAGGATAAGAGGTAATTTATGAGGAAATGCGTCCCGGTCTCCTGCCCCAGAAATTGCTACCCGGTGACTATTAAAATAACGTCCCCAGCTATGTCGGTGTTACTTGAAAGAAAACAGCTTAGGGCGTTAAATGTATTTTAGAGGGGATGGGCTTCTCTTTTTTGGCGTAATTCTTGTTTATTTATCGTAATTTGTCGTAATTCTTGTTTAGATATGAAGATGGATATATAGTTTGGAATAGACTGAGATAGATAAACAAAATAATATAGATAGATTTTTGTCGTAATTCTTGTTTATTTAAACTAGAAAACAAGACATTAAACAAACATGAATAAAAGAAAATCTGAGACGACATAGCTGGGGACGTTATTTTAATAGTCACCGGGTAGCAATTTCTGAGGCAGGAGACCAGGACGCATTTCCTCATAAATTACCAGATAAGAGTTAAACTACTGAACTTCATTAATAATTATGTCCTTATTTAATAAATGAAAGACTTTTATCAATG
Source organism: Doryteuthis pealeii (assembly GCA_023376005.1). Taxonomy (NCBI): domain Eukaryota; kingdom Metazoa; phylum Mollusca; class Cephalopoda; order Myopsida; family Loliginidae; genus Doryteuthis; species Doryteuthis pealeii. The sequence goes on along the minus strand of CM042182.1, from coordinate 30,154,617 downwards.
AAAAAAATTCACTTGATATTTCTTAGTAATGTTTTTTTCTATGTTAGGAGGAACATGAGATAAGCAGAATTGTATATGTGGTTCCTGCCCAGTAAGACTTAAAACAGAACTACTTAAACACGGGTATCGTAAAATCAAAAAAGTACACAAAAAGACCACCCACCTCCAAAAAAAAATCTCAAAAGAAACAAAAAATAAAAATACAAAATTATAAAATTTGAATGAGAAAGATAAAATAGAGAGAAGAAAAAACTCGGCAGAAACGTGAATGAAAAATGATTCCGAATGAAAACACAAAGAAATTAACTGCGAACTTACAAAAAATTAGTAAATAAAACATAAAAACAAAAATGAATAAATAAATAAATAATTGAATAAAAATAAAAGAAAGACAAAAGAAAAAAATAAGATAATGAGATCAAATAGGAATTAATGAAATGAAGGGAGATAACTCCGTTATGGCAAAACGGATCCATTTTGAAGAACCCGAATTTCATTTTCCGCGAAATGTCATTTGTCAGAAAAGCGAAAACTGAATGAAATTAAAAAGGAAAAAAGGGAAAAAAAGAAAATGTTAAACCAGATAAATATAACTTTAGATTAAAATCAAGGCATTATGTAAAAAGAAAGGTCTCAATGGTGTCGCAGACTGTTAACAATAACCATTTGTTTGTTAACAGTTAATTGGTTTTAACTAACTAATAATGATTTGGTTTGGTTTTGTTTTACGGCATATAAACCTCAGTGGGTCATTTAATGCCGATAAGGTTTTGAAATAAATCAATTCTTAATGGATAATACAATTATCTTTATAAATACATTTTTCTATTTAACCCATAGATGGGATCCTAACAGGTACTACCACCCCGGGTCAGAGTGGACCAGGGAGCAATGGTGATGAAGGGGTGCTCCACATTCCCCAAACCTCCAAAACTGGAACCTCACCATCAGATAGAGTTTAACATCATTCCCAGGATATGTAGACCCACTGAGGGTCTACATATCCTGGGAAATATCCGCCTTCTCTGCAGAGGTGCTTTCGGTGCATTCTAACACCCCACCGACAGGGCGGAACTAATAATGATAATTCTTAGTAAACAATTATAGCTTCAAGTAACTATCCTTAATACAAACTATTTACAGTTATATGGCATCAAGTTTTTTGTGTCAACCTGATACGGGTTATTTTATGCCCAGAAGTTAGAGAATCGCGTTCATTGTAAGTTAATATGTACATTCTTTATGTAGTTGTTTTTTCTTGTTCTTTTTTTTTTAAATATTTTTGTCTTCCATTTTTGTTGAGGTTTTTTATTGTCTTTTTGTGTCTTTTTTTTTTTTTGGGGGGGGGCACAAAGTCATATCGAATACAAATAATTGTTAAACAGATCTCTCTGTGGTTTAATTTCAAGAGACCTTGGGGGTAGATCATCCACCTAGGACCCACAAGGATCCGGGTTTGATACCGGCTCTCGCCATCTCAGCGCATGAGTAGCACAACATAGATCTATCCCTTAAGTGGGGAGCAGATGGTTGGCGTGGCGGCCCATCTCAGATGCAAAAGCAATTTCCCTGATCTAGCTCTAGAGAAAAGAGGATAGACCCCCTCGTTGTCCGGCTGATACTGAAAATAGGCCACTCGGCCAACTTCACATTTTTTACAATTCGATCCAAAGATGGGACCCTAACTGTTACTCTCACCCCGGGTTCAATAAGAAAAAAAGAAAATGAGTTGGGGAAAATAGAGACGTGGAAGCGATAACGCTAACCTGTTTCAATCGAACATAATGAAAAGATGGAAAGAAGGAAAGAAAGAAAAAAGTGTAAGAGAGAGAGAGAGTTAAATCAAAATTTTACATATTGAACTCTTCTACAATAGCTCTTAAGTAAGCATGTCAAACGTTGTAATAATTAGATTATCATACTGTGGTATATCGACAGGTCCCGCTAGTATCATATATAATACAAGCATACATTGTGCAAGGGCACGTCACGTGGTGTAATGGTTAGCAAGCTCGATTTGCAGACCATTGTTAGTGAGTTCGATTCTCATTGGGCGCCCCATACTTCAGGCCTTGTGCCACATCTAATCTACGCTTAGTAGAGCGTTCGGCTAGAAACCACAAGGTTCCTAGTTCGATACCGGCCCTCGCCAACACAGCGTATGAGTAGCACAGGGATCTGTGCGGTAAAGTAAGGAGCTGATGGTAGGTGTGGCGCTTCACCTCAGACGTTAAAATAATTTCCTTAATTTATCCCTAGAGAAAAAAGGATAGACTCCCTCGCTGATTGGCTGATACCGACTTTAGGCCACCTCGACGACTTTACAGTGTTATATCGACAGGTCTCGTTAGTATTACATATAATACAAGCATGTGTATTGCCCATATTTGGGGTGGTTCGTCTAGTAATTTGCGATGGTCATTCAAGGGTTATTTCTAAAAGACATTCTTTATTTCGAGGCTTGAACAAGTGTTTCACGAGTGAGGCAGACCTCCGTTCATAGCAAATGGCTGGTGTTTACTCGGCACAAACAAACGGTAACTAACCGATTAATACTGGAGGTATTCTATTTCCAGCTAAGGTCACCCTGACACGCCTCTGCACTTAATGTACTTTGCGAGGTCAGTAGAACGCGGTGGACTTATGATAAAAAAGCCCAAACTACGTATTTTGTAAATAAAATATAGGCCAGCCTAAGATATAACTGAGAGTCTGATTGATGCTCTTTCATAGTTTATTTATCGCCTACTTTTAGATTTCTTATGTTTAATGTAAGGAAAGGAAATGATTTCCAAGTTAAGTGTCCTTGTTTAAACGTTAATCTACATGGGCATTTATTTAGGCAACTGGAGAGTTAGGTGCGTGTGTTTTATATACTAGCCGAAGTACACACCTTGGCTGGGGTATGAAATCAAAACTTATATCACAGATGTTCCTAAAGACCGTAAAACGCGTGAGTTAGAAACTATTTTTCCATCAGAGTCAGAGTTAAGTTATGTTATATATACTAGCAAATATATACACCCTCTGGGTGCAAGTATTTAAGTTTTAATGTAATAAATATCGTATTAAATTAGAAAGACTAATAAAACTAAATAAGAATGCAGATAAAAAGATTTGAAACAGAGGCGGGTGTAATAAAAAAAATAGAACAACTGAAACTTACTCTTCCACCACTCTCGTCTTTCATTGTTATTTTTTCTAATTTAAGTATTTAGTTAAAAGAGGAAGTAAAGAATAAAATGACAGTTATTTCTTCTTGTTAATGGATTTCATTTAAGATTTATTGAAGAGATGTTTGCTTATATTCATTAAAATAAAACCAAACAATTATAAATCAATAGTACTAAAAACATTTATTAAAATCACATTTTTAATATCAATATGCAAATTAGCCTTCCCATTCACACTGTAAACTGCTATTTTGTTGTATATATAAATACAATTGCATGTTATTAGTATGTAGATATGGTCAACAGTGTTAATAATGTAAAACAATTTTATTAATAATTGAGATTTAAATAAAAATAAAATCATTGATATTGTGATGTCAATAACAAAGGGAATTGTGACTTGAGTAGTAATATAGTTTCGGTTACAGACAGAAAAACACACAATCTCCATTATAATAATAAAATATATAATATATATATATATATATATATATATATATATAGAATGAATAGAGAATAAATGAGAAAAGTATTGGCATGAAAAGGTGCTCAATGCTAATAAAGCAGAGCAGATTTGTAATCAATAGTAATGATATTATGGTTGATTTGGACTCATAACTTTAGGTTTCATGCTTATGCAATCTTCAGATGAGTCAAATGGTTGACATTTTAAAAACTAGTAGTTTTTTTAGCGTTTATATAAACGGGAAGTGTTTTCACGCGATTGAATGTTATAATGCTAAAAATTGTTTTTTTTTAATTCTAAATTTTAGCATTATAACATTCCATCGCGTGAAAACATTTCACGTTTATATAAACGCTAAAAAAAAACTACTAGTTTTTAAAATCTCAACCATTTGACTCATCTGAAGTCTGTTCAAAATTTGAAGTTTGAAGAAAGAACACTGGAAAGGTGGACGGTTTGAAATATGACGTCAAATATTCTTCTTTATGTTGTGAGTATGAGTGTGTGTGAGTGTATGTATCGAAAAAAGTCATTGTGCATTTTTTAGGTGTTTTGTGTGTGTGGTTGCGCGTGTGTGTATTTTTTTTAACGATAAACGACATCGAAACAAACCTCAAAGTTGTGTGTGTGTGTGTGTGTGTGTGTGTGTGTGTGTGTGTGTGTGTGTGAATGTATGTTCATTAAGAAAGAATGTTTGTTTCAAGTAAGCGGCGAGAAAATATTCTTTTAACTTTTGAGTTGCTGTGTGGGTTTATTAAGTAAGGGGTGTTGGGGGAAAGATATCTACTCTCTGGTCCCCTCTGACCCGGAGTGGTAGTACCTAATAGGGTCTCATCTATGGGTTAAATAGAAAAACATGAGTTGATAAACAAAATTTGTTATCCATTAAGAATGAATTTATTTCAAAACATTGTCGGCATTAAATGGCCCACTGAGGTTGATATGCCGTAAAACAAAACAAACCAATCAAACAAAACAAACCTTTCCAAAGTCTAAAAGTAAATGTTATAGTGAGACTGGGGTTTGAACTCGCTTACTACGATGTCGCTGTTCAGTACTTTAGCCACTACTCACAGAGTCGGACGTACAACATATTATCACAATTATGTTGAAAGGGTAAACACGTTTAAAAGATTTGATAAACGATATAATAAATGTGTTGGTGCCTGCCCAATTAATAGAGTTGTTGGGATTATCTTCCTTTGTCTGGAAGAGTTATCTTCCCGCTGGGTTTCCGTGCCGGCCACCAGGGAAGTCTGGTATTTAAGCACGAGGATCTAACTCTCTCACTCTCTTTTCTCCTTCTTCTGGGACCTGGAAACATGGGTTTGACCTTTGTGTCTACACCCCAACCTCGTGGGGGCCTCCCCCCCCCCACCACGTACCGACTAAGTCAGAAAGTGACGTCAACTATATGGACTATCTTTAACTCCTATATTTTATATGTACATTTAGGTATCTCTTTTATACCTAAATATTGTATTTCCATTCATGAATGTGTCCTTTTATTATATCTTATTTGTATTCTCTATTATGAATCATGTATTCCTATTTTATGTATCGTTTCGATGTGCCTGTATTAAAGTCCATCTTGTTATATGTTTAACACCCTTATCAGAGTTTGTTTTGTTTCAACAAGATATAACATTATTATAACCTTGAATCTTACAAGTGGTGACTTCCCGAACTGATATGAGCACGCATTTAAAACCTTTCTTTTTTTTTTTTTTGCTTACAGAGTGAAACGGATTTTTTTGGCATTTGGTCATTGCTCTGTTAATTTAGACACTTTTCACCACTCCTTTGGATACATTTCTCAGAAATTCTAAAAAAAGAGGAAATTTTTGAGGAAACTAGAAATAATATGCAATTTCTGTGATATGTTAAAAACTGCTAATGTGTTAAGTTTTTATGGGCCATCCATGATAGAATTCTGGACGGTTTCATCAGTACAATTGTACAGTTGAATGTTAGTCTGCATGGGGGGGAAGATTGGTCATCTTTGTAAATACGTCCCAGTCTATCCTGAACTTCCTGAATTGTTGTGGGGTCATTTCCGAACTGAGTTGAGGAAGTTTGCAGTTGGTGTTCTTGCATAATTAGCGATAATGGGAGTGTCACTGGGGGATCCTTGGCTAGCTTTAGTATAGTGAGCATGTCACCCATAGTCTTGATACAGTTCCTTAAGCATTGCACGATCCAGCATATGCAAGCTGGAACCTTGAAATCTCTTCACTAGAAAATGTCTGGGCATAAGTTTTGGCAGAGGCAGCAGATATGCCTGCCTCAATAAACAGCTTTTCCCATCCAGCTAGGTCGAATCCTGTTCGCAGCGCCATATTGAAGTAACTTCATGGTTAGGCTTGGCCAGTCACATTGCTAAAACCAATTGTTGACTGTCTAACTGACTTACTTCAATACTTTGGTCTTCAAGCAAGAGCGCTTGTCCAGTGGAATTGGATCCTTGGTAAAGAGTCTTCTGATAATAAATCCTTTGGTTCTTCTGGTAAAGAGTCCTCAGTTCCTTCGTCAATGTTCGTAAGTTCCTCCTCAATGATTGCAAGTGAACTGTGGCAAGGATCAGTGTTTAAGTAATGTATCAGCCACGCAGTATGGCTTGTTGATTGGCCGGAGGAATAAACCGCGTGACCTAGGCTACTCTATAAATCCAGGTGGGGAATTAGAGCACACCTTATATACCACAAATATTCCAACATAAACCCTAACCCTAACCCTAACCCTAAACCCCCCTAGTTGATTAACATAATATTACAGGGTGACCCAGAAAAAAACAACCCACAAATCTTGTAATAAAACTGTTAATTTTGATTTTGATTTTTTATAAGTTTAAGTCTAACAAGGGTTAGGGTTAGGGTTGGGGTTGGGGTTTAGAGTTAGTTTAATGAGAAAATAAATTATAATTTGGGTTCTGTTTTTTCTGGGTCACTCATGTTACTCAACTAGGAAATAACCGGTCCTCGTCAACTCAGTGTATGAGTAGCAAATGGATCTGTGCGGTAAAGTTAGGAGCTGGTGGTAGGTGTGGTGCTCAACCTCAGATACTAAGATAATCTCCTTGGTCTAGCGCTAGTGAAAAGGGGATAGACTCCCACGCTGTCTGGTTGATACCGACATTAGGCCACCTCGACGACTTTTACCATGCATGTCTAAGCCATTGCAATTTCATTTACATTTGTATTTTTGTTCAATAGTGAATCATACATAATTGGGAACCATTAAAGGGCCGGTTTAGCTCAGTCGGTAGAGCGTTCAGCTAGAAACCACAAGGTTCCAAGTTTGATACCGTCCCTCGCCAACTAAGCGTATGAGTAGCACGGGGATCTGTGCGGTAAAGAAGTAAGGAGCTGAGGGTATGTGTGGCGCTCCACCTCAGACGAAAAAACAAACTCCTTAGTCTAGCGCTAGTTAAAAGGGGATAGATTCACTCGCTGATTGGCTGATACCGGCTTCAGGCCACCCCGACGACTTTACTTTTTTTTATTGTTAAACTGATTCGTCAAGATAACTAAACAAGGTCTGACATGCCCTAAACAAACCAACCACCCAACCAACCAACCAAGCAGCCAAAAATCTGGTCATTATAATGTAAATTAACATGCATCAATATATAAATATATAAATGTCAATACTTTTTTGACACTTATATATATATATATATATATATATATATAATATATATATATATATATATATATATAATAAGGTGTATCGAAAAAGTATTGACATTTTTTGTACTTTTTGACACACTTCTGAAAAAAATAAACGTTCCATTCATTCTTCATTTCTATCTTGCTAAATACAGCTTTAAACTTGGTACTTTTTTGACACACCTTGTATTCTGAAAAAATTAATGAATGGAACGTTATTTTTTTTTCAGAAAACAAGGTGTGTCAAAAAGTGCAAAAATTTCGATACCTTTTTGAAACATCTTGTATATATAAATTAACAAAAGGAAAAAAAAAAAGACTCATCGGAAAAAGAAAAAGAAAAACCGAGCAATTCACAGTATTGACTACATAAAAAAAAAAAAAAAAAAAAAAAAAAAAACCGAATGTGTCGAAATAACAACAATATAGAAACGTGCTCAATACGTACGTAGAGCACTTTGTTACAGAACTGAATCAGTCACAGAAGTTAACCAGCTGAAGGAACCCGAAGAAGCCAAATAAATCATGGCGAATTAATTCGATCTCATTGATTCAACGACTTTCTTTCTAACTTCGTTCGTCAGATTTAGAGTCCAATTAAAGTGTTTATTTCAATAGCGGATGATGAACGTCAAGTTGCACTTAGAAATAAAAATAAAAGAAGACGTCTTGATATATGCGCTTTCTTTATTCTACATCAAAGCTCGACAGACGAATTGGCGTCAGTGAAGTAATGAGACTGATTCTACAAAATGTTTTATTATCAACTTTGATTACAAATCAAATTTAACTTCTTCAAAACAATTCCTTCGAGAAGTTATAGACCGACAAAAGCATTATTCCAATAGTGAGGGAAGTCTTCTACTGACACTGTCCATGATTTTTTGGGATTAGGTTGATTGGTTGGTTGGATGGATTTTACGGCATGTCAACGCTTGGGTTATTTTATGCCGACGTGTGGACCTGGGAGTAATGGCGATGAAGGGGTACTCCATACACCCATAGCTCCATAATTGGAACTTCAGCATTAGATGCTATTTTATTATCAATTTTGATTACAAATCAAATTTAACTTCTTCAAAAGAATTCCTTCGAAAAGTCAAAGACCGACAAAAGCATTATTCCAACAGTGGGGGAAGTCTTCTACTGACACTGTCCATGTTTTTTTGGGATCAGGTTGGTTGGTTGGTTGAATTTTACGGCATGTCAAATCTTTATTTTATGCCGAAGTGTGGACCTGGGAGTAATGGCGATGAAGGGGTACTCCACACACCCAAAGCTCCAGATTTGGAAGTTCAGCATTAGATGAAGTTTAACGTTATACCCAGGACAATGGACAGTGTCAGTAGAAGACTTTCCTCACAGTTGGAAAATGTTTTTGTCGGTCTTAGGCTTCTCAAAGGAAAACACATTTTGATATGCATTTATATATATATATATATATATATATATATATATTATATATGTGTGTGTGTGTGTGTGTGTGTGTGTGTGTACATACTACGAAGTTAAAGTCTATTTCATTGCCCACTACGCTACGGCTTGATCCCTACACACACACACACATATATACATACATATATAATTATATATATATATATATATATATAATGGATAAAAGTACCTACTCGAGTTTCATCGTCTGATTCGTCAGGGTTACATCCGTTGAATTAATCGAGTCTTCGATTAATATCAGTTGGTACAATACATGCCCGTTGGAATGGGACTTATCTTTTATAGACGAACGTCTATCTATAAAAGATAAGTCCCATTCCAACGGGCATGTATTGTACCAACTGATATTAATCGAAAACATATATTGTACCAACTGATATTAATTCAACTGATGTAACCCTGACGAATCAGACGATGAAACTCGAGTAGGTTACTTTTATCCATTATATAAATAAATTTTGCTCTACATTGTATTGAGCACTTTGTATTTGTTTTTTCTCAATCTTAACCCCTGGATACTGTGCGCTTCCAACGATCGTACTCGTACCCACCGGTAAGCCACTACTCATACATTAACACACACACACACACACACACACACACACATATATATATATATATATGTGTGTGTGTGTGTGTGTGTGCATATATATATATATATATATATATGTGTGTGTATTTAGGCAGCATTTTTTCTTGTAGGCATATATCGTTAAATAATGCAGCCATTTTCTGTCTGCAAGTCTTGTCCTTTGTTTTTTCGTATTGCCGGATTATTTTTGTAATATCTGGTGAGAATTGGCTGATGTATTCGCCATATGTCATAGACCGAGTATTTTCTGCCATATCGTGGGCCATCTTCAAGGTATTTTGAAACCGTACAACAATGGGCTATTCCATTTACCATTTATGTAGGTTGTGTTTATTATTGTTGTTGTTATTATTATTAGTTTTATCATTATTATTGTCATTATTATTATTACTTTTGCTATTATAATTATATACTAATTATAGGCATTTTAGAATGTTGGTGCTATTATCAAAGTTTATTTTGTTTAATTTATATATATCTCCCTTTTTGTATATATGTATATATATATAAGGGAGAGAGAGAGAGAGAGAGAGAGAGAGAGAGAGAGAGAGAGTGTGTGTGTGTGTGTGTGTGTGTGTGTGTGTGTGTGTGTGTGATTTCGATAAATGAATGCACGAAACCAGTTTTTATCAAATATGACAGACATCATAAGGGTTGCTCTTACTGATTTCAAAAATGTAGAATATTTCCCCATTGGGTAATTTTTTACTTGGTAGGGGAGGACTTCAATGACATCTGTGGTATAAAGGGCAAGCAATTCCCCATGAAGGGAAGTGTCCCCTCCTCCCCGTCACTGCAGTTGTCCAATAGAAAAGTAAGGGCCAGTACGATTTGGCACGAGTATCTCTCAGCATGATGTGCCAGGACGCGCTTGAAACCGTCTCGGGCTACCTTCGAGACTCCATATCCGGATCTTACCCCCGGTGGGTTGCACTCAACTTATTCTCTAATTAGTGAGCATGACTGCAAGGCAGAGGAGGCTAGAATTCCGTGTTGCCAACCGAGGTTAGTGGGGCTAGCCCTCCCTGGTATTTGACCCTTGCGGGGAGGAGACTGATTCATTCCATTCTCAAAGGGATTACAACGAAATGAGCACAAAGTCACCGCTGGAATTCGAACCCCGAACGTTAATTAAGCGTTACACCCATCTTTGACCCAAACAATTGGGAATATGTCAGATTATTTTAAACAAGTTCATTTTTTTTTTGCATTACTGAAATTAAAAACATATATATATATATATATATATATATATATATATATATATATATATGTATATATATATGCGTACAACTTCATAATTTTACAACCCAAACGGTAATATTACTATCTATCTATCTATCTTTCGTCTATTATTCAAATATGTCTGTTTATATATATGTATATATATATGTGTGTGTGTGTGTGCGTAAAACTCCATGATTTTACAACACAAACCGTGATATTACTATCTAATTCTCTCTCTCTCTCTCTTTCTCTCTCTCTCACTATCTCTCTCTCTCTCTCTCTCTCTATATATATATATATATATATATATATATATATATATATATATATGTGTGTGTGTGCGCGCGTGTGTGTGGTGTCTTTCTGCTTACATCTATGTATCTATGTATATACCTCTATGTATATATACATACATATACGTATACACACACACACACACACACACACACATATATATATATATATATATATATATATATATATATATATATATATATATATGCGTATTGGCATCTATCCATCTCGAAGTTTAAAGATTATTTTTGTAAACATCTGTTAAGATTTAATCATCTCAACTCTTTTTATCGCTCCACATTTTTTAGCCAATTCGTACCTTTCTACTTCTCTCCTCTCTCTCTCTCTCTCTCTCTCTCTCTCTCTCTCTCTCTCTCTCTCTCTCTTTCTCTGTCCCTATCTATCTACATTTCTATCTTCTCCTCTCCCTCTCTCCCTCCACTATCTCTCCCTCTCTATTTATCTCTTTATCTCTCTATCTCTCTATCTATCTCTCTCTCTCACTCTCTCTCTCTCTCTCTACTATCATCTCCCCTCCCTTTCTCCTCTCATCCCCTCTCTCTCTTCCTATCTATTCGGGCCTTTCTATCGTCTCCCCTCTCCCTTCCTCCCTTTCTCATCCCCCTTTCTCTCTATCTATTTCTACTCTATCTTCCTCTACATAACTCTCCATGTATCTCGATTTTAAAGAATTCCTTTTAGCAATACATCTGTTTAAATTTAATCATCTCAAAATTGTATGCTTTTTTGTTTTTTTCTTCTTCTTTTTATCTTTTTCGAAGCGATACCTTTGGCAAAGGTTAGTGATTCAACTCACACAGATGTGTTCCTTCTCAAGTAAGACATTATAAATTATGAGTCATCAACTGTTAAGTGCGCGAACTGGAATTAGCCGTTACCTTCTGACCCATTTTCATTGCATGTGCCAGTGAAGGGAAAGAAAGGTTAACAGTGGACCTCGAAAGTTGCCTGCAAAATTCTTGGAGAACGCCTTAAAATAGGGTCACCCAAAAATCGTCTGGGTGATTGATACTAAAGTAATGTAGTTATTAAAAAATATGTTTTTAGAATCTAATAATATGACATTTTAAACTTAAAATTTGACTGTTCATATTTTAAATGAATTTTATATATTAATTTTTCATAGCAGAAATACTCATTTAAAGTTTTGAAATAAAATAACTGGTGCATTATAAAATTCATTAATTGATAAATATATACTGAAACTTTCATTAAAATCGTATAATTCCCTGATTTTTGGTAAATTATTTTCAATCGCTAATGTTACATTAATTATTTTTCTTTTTTATTGATGGTCATTATGTTACGACTTATCGATTTAGACAAAGTTTGACCTTACATAACCGATTTAATTAATTTTAATTCGTTTTTAAAAAAACATTATTTTTTACAAACGAATTAAAATTAATTAAATCGGTTATTTAAGGTCAAACTTTGTCTAAATCGATAAGTCGTAACATAATGGCCATCAATAAAAAAACAAAATAATATTACACATTTAATTCATTTTTAATACATTTAAAACAATTTTCTGGTCAATTTCAATCTCACTCGGCCTGAAACGCTGTTTAAAAATGGCGTGTTTACAAAATTACTGTAACTTTAGCAATTGAAAAAAAATTATCGAAAATCAGGGAATTATCCGATTTTAATGAAAGTTTCAGTATATATTTATCAATTAATGAATTTTATAATGCACCAGTTATTTTATTTCAAAACTTTAAGTATTTCTGTTATGAAAAATCAATATATAAAATTCATTTAAAATATGAGCAGTCAAATTTTAAGTTTAAAATGTCATATTAGATTCTAAAAACATATTTTTTAATAACTACATTACTTTAGTATCAATCACCCATATTTTTTAGTCGAAAACTGTATTGAAAATTTAGTCCCCCACTTTTTAAGCCAAAAAATATCGATGTATAATTTTTTCTTTTATAAAATAATAGCCAATTCACGGTCTACTAATATATACGGTACAATATGTCGCATAAGCAGGCAGAATTCTAACAGGCCTATTCATTTTATAGTCAATTTATGACTATTTCGAAAAAAATGTTAAAAATATACAAACTTGTCTTTTTTCTTCAGAAATGTAATGATAAAAGATTGTAAACAAATAAACAAAATAGTTTTAAAAAATTATGCAGTTCTACAAATCAAACACACCAACAATTCATCTATGATTTCAGGTGATATCAGAAAAAAAATCAAACCTTTTCAATGTAAAATGTATTCCCTGGTCATGGTTGGCAATGATAGTAATGATACTACAGAGAAACAGTATTTCTCAAGATCTTACGGTTCCATCTAGCCAAATGTTTGTGCTTTAAGATTTTTCGAAACAGACATAAATTGACTATAAAACGAATAGGCCAGTTAGAATTCTGTCAGCTTATGTGACATATGGGGCCGTATGTATTAGTAGGCTGTGGCCAATTATATAATTGTCGAAATGAGTAAAAAAGAAATCTGCAAAATTTTTTATTATTTTTTTTTATTTTCATCTTTACATTTTATTTTCAGATTTTCGTTACTTATTTTCTCATAGAATATTCCCCTAAATTTTTTTTTCTATTTACAACTTCGGTCTTTTATCTTTTTATTTCTACTGTAATTAGTATCGAACACTGACCAACTCGCCGAGATTTTACGCCCATAAAATAAGGGAGGTCAAAATTAAGTGACCTGAAAAAAATCAGAAAGTTTTGAAATAAAATGAATAATGCATTATACAGTTCATTCATCGATAAATCAACACTGAAAATTTCATTAAAATCCGATAATACCCTGATTTTTGGTAAATTATTTTTTGCAGGGGGGGGGGCTAAATTCATTTTGTCTAAAACTGATTTTAAGACAATTTTGGGATTCCCTACGTTAAAACTATGAAATTAACGTTCCAACTTTTGTTTCTAGCAAGGCTCCATGGAGTTACACGATACCTGATAGTACGGTCGAAAAATTTGGTAAAATTTTTAAAATCGCACTTTGAAAGTTTTATTTACAAGCAAGTGTGCAAATAAAAAAAAAAAAAAAAAACGTGTATAGTAACATTGAAAATTAATAAAATAACATTGAATTTGGTATTTTTAGCAAGCCTTCAACGAGTCTAATCATGCCTGATAATTTGCAACTTTGAAATTTTGGTTAACTTTAAAAATTTTGCTTAAATTCGTATACTCAAAAACTCAAAATTCATAGACTTAAAAACACTTGAAAAGGTCGTCAAAACAGGCCATTTTTTCAGTTTGTTTTGACGCATGTAAAAAAAAACAACTTAAAAACGCTTGTAGAACGCCTTAAAACGATGAAATTAACATTCCAACTGTTGTTTCTAGTTAGGGGCCATGCCCGTACACCTTACCAGATAGTTGGTACGTTGGAAAAGTTTGGGTAAATTTTCCGAATCGGGGTTTGAAGGGCTTCTTTTTACTTCCAAACGCGCTATTAAAAAACAAAAAAAACCTATGTAACACTATTGAAAATTTATGAAATAACATTGAATTTGGTATTTTTAGTAAGCCCCTAACGGGTCTAATGATGCCTGATAGTTTGCAAGTTTGAAAATTTTGGTTAACTTTAAAAATTTTGCTTAAATTCATATACTGAAAATCGAGCGTGAAAAACACTTCAAAACAGGCCTTTTTTCAGTTTGTTTTGACGCATGTAAAAAAAACTTAAAAACTACCAGATAGTTGGTACGTTGGAAAAGTTTGGGTAAATTTTCCGAATCGGGGTTTGAAGGGCTTTTTTTTTACTTCCAAAGCGCGCTATTAAAAAACAAAAAAACCTATGTAGCACTATTGAAAATTTATGAAATAACATTGAATTTGGTATTTTTAGTAAGCCCCTAACGGGTCTAATGATGCCTGATAGTTTGCAAGTTTGAAAATTTTGCTTAACTTTGAAAATGTTGCTTAATTTTGAATACCTTAAAATCTGCGTTAAAATCTTGTAAAAACACGTTTAAATCGACCTGTTTTTACAATGTTTTGACGCATGTAAAAAAAAAACCTTAAAAACTCTCGTAGAACGCCTTACGACTATGAAATTAACGTTCCAACTTTTCTAGCAAGGCTCCATGGGGTTACATAATACCTGATAGTTAGTACGGTCGAAAAATTTGGGAAAATTTTAGAAATCACACTTTGAAAGCTTCATTTACATACAAGCGCGCTAAGAAAAAAGAAAAAAGAAAAACGTGTGTAGCAGCATTGAAAATTAATAACATAATATTAAATTTAGTATTTTTAGTAAGAACATTTTGGTTAGATTTGAAAATTTTGGTTAAATTTGAAAAAAAAAATCGTACACGTTAAAATCTCGTCAAAACACGAGACTTGATAAGTACATTTCGGCGAGGAGGGAGGCTTAATATCGGTATCAGGCAGACAGCGGGTGAGTCTATCCCATTTTCACGAGCGCTAGAACAAGGAGATTGTTTTGTAATCTGAGGTGGATCACCACAACTACCATCAACTCATCACTTTACCGCACAGATCCCTGTGCTACACATACGCTGAGTTGGCGAGGGCCGGTATCGAACCAGGAATCCTAACTGAACGCTCTATCAATTCAGCTAAACCGGCCCTAATGTTGGGAATAAAAATGATTTTTACTATCATTCTCATTTGCCCTCCTTATAAATTCAAAGTGAGAAAAAAGATCTTCGAAAATTTACTAAGAATTAAAAAATAAGAAAAAAACGCAAAAATAAACGACAAGCGTGTTGTATGTTGGTTGGAGGTTATTTTTCTGTGAAATATAACATTAAAGAAACAAACAAAACAGTACAAATAATCACAAAGAAATTTGAATCGTAATAAAAATTGTCCTTTATAGTACACATACTAGAAGTGGCTACCCGGCGTCGGTGTTTTTTTTACATGCGTCAAAACAAACTGAAAAATGACCTGTTTTAACGTCTTTTTCAAGTGTTTTTAAGCCTATATTTTGAGTATATGAATTTAAGCAAAATTTTCAAAGTTAACCAAATTTTTCAAAGCTGAATATTGAGTAGAGGAGTGATGCAAAAAAGGTTAGTCCCACAGATCCATTATTATTGAATCGCGAGTTGGATCCTGTGTGTATGCCCCATTAAAATCCCCATGTAAAAAAAGACCTTGCGTTGATCCAGCCGCTCTGAAAAGAAAAAATAATGTCTACTATCTAAAATACTAAATACAAAAACAAAAATCTCGGCTGTTATCATCTAAATTTAATTTTTTAAATTATCTTCACGAATATAAATCACACCTTCATTATTTTTGTTTAAAAAAAAACAAAGCCCTGGTGATATTTAATGTGTATATACACATATATGTATATTTACGTTGTCGTTAATTGTTTTATTTTCGAAGTTTCCTCCGGACATACATATGCACACAACTGCCCTTTATATATGTATAGATAAATTGTATCAAATGAACAAGTTACAAACGGTTTGGTTAATGAATTTTCCTTTTTACAAATTTTTATTAGTGTCTAAGCTGACACCCGGTCAGATTAGAATTGATATTCATTAACTTGTCTGTAAGCTTGCCGCTGCCTTTCTGCCTCCTACAACTAGAAAAAAAACCTTTCGTTCCCCCGCTCTCAGAATATCTGTTAGCTCGCGGGAGTTTTGTATTTTGGCATCGGTCAGTCTGGCTTTATCTATTTTTAGAATATGATATTTTTTCTTTGTTCTATAAACCTGGTCTAACAAGAATCTACAGCTTATGAACAATTACAAGCGTAATGTCTAACGTGCTAATTGGTTGCTTGGTTAGTTGGATGGATTTTACGACATGTCAAAACTTGTGGGGTCATTTTATACCGAAGATCGTTTGTTTTGTTCTTTTTTGATGGATATTCAAATTTTAGATTATTTTTTTCTTTACTCATTTTGATCTTCACCTAAACATGGCATTCTAACAGGTAATGCCAATGAATGGGTACTCCACACTTCCTAGAGCTCCAGAATTGGAACCTCACCACTAGATGCAATTTAAAGTCATACGCAGGATACTTAGACTTAGTACGTATATGTTAAAAAGTTTTGGGCGTTTGTCATAAGAGCAATAAGGTCGGTACAATCATATGCTAGGGTTTGACATGGCCAGCCAATTAATTGGAGGAGATCTCTCCGATCGCCCGTTTGGCCTAAGTAAGGACCAAAGAGGAGTGTTGCACGTCATGGATTGCTTATTCACCAGGATTCCGTCCTCAAGCATTACTGGGTCGCCATCCATGGCCAACAGGTGGCCCCATTGGAGGAGAGGGGCTTTTACTCCTCTGCAGAGGTGCAGTCAGTATATTATAAACACCTTGTGTTTTATATATAAGTAGTTTATTGAGTAATTATAATCATATATATAATTAATATTAATTTATGTGATTGAAATATAGATATGATTTACATGTTTATAATATATACTAGCAAATATATGCACCCTCCGGGTGCAAGTATTTAAGTTTTAATATAATAAATTATCATGTTAAATTAGAAAGGCTAATGAAACTGAATAAGAATTCAGATAAAAATATTTGGAACAGAGGGGGTATAATCGGAAAATAGAACAACTTTTAAACTAACTGTTCCACCATTTTCCCTTACTCCCATCTTTCAGTGGTAAATTTCGCTAATTTACCTATTTAGTTAAAATAGGAAGAAAAGAATAAAATTACAGTTATTTCTTTATGTTAATAGATTTCTGTTAATATTTATACCCGAGATTTTTGCTCATGTTTATTAAGATAAAACCAAACAATTAGAAATCAATAATACTAAGCATATATTTATTAAAATCAAATTTTTAAAGATCAATATGCAAATTAGCCTTCCCATTCACACTGTAAACCGCTATTTCGTTGAATATATAAATATAATTGCATGTTATTAGTATGTAGATATTGTTAACAGTCTTAATGATGTAAAACAATTTTACTAATAATTGAGGTTTAAATAAAAAATAAAATCATGGAGAATGTGACGTAAATAACAAAGGGGATTGTGACTTGTATAGTAATATAGTTTCGGTTCCAGACAGACAAACCCACAATCTCCATTATAATAAGATATATATATATATATCTTATTATAATGGAGATTGTGTGTTTTTCTGTCTGTAACCGAAACTATATTCCTACTCAAGTCACAATTCTCTTAGTTATTGACATCACATTCTTCATGATTTTATTTTTATCTAAACCTCAATTATTAATAAAATTGTCTTACATTATTAATACTGTTAACTATGTCTACATACTGACAACATGCAATTATATTTATATATACAACAAAATAGCGGTTTACAGTGTGAACGGGAAAGCTAATTTGCATATTAATATTAAAAAATCGAATTTAATAAATATGTGCTTAGTATTATTGATTTCTAACTGTTTGGTTTTATTTTAATGAATATAAGCAAAAATCTCTTCAATGAATCTTAAATGAAATCCATTAACAAGATGAAATAACTGTCATGTTATTCTTTACTTCCTCTTATAACTAAATACTTAAATTAGAAAAAAATACAATGAAAGACGAGAGTGATGGAAGAGTAAGTTTCAGTTGTTCCATTTTTTATTATACTCCCTCTGTTTCAAATCTTTTATTATACTCACTCTGTTTCAAAACTTTTTATCTGTATTTTTATTTAGTTTCATTAGCCTTTCTAATTTAATACAATATTTTATTACATTAAAACTTAAATACTTGCACCCGGAGGGTGCATATATTTGCTAGTATATATATATATATATATATATATATATATATATATGTGTGTGTGTGTGTGTGTGTGTCTGTGTATGTGTGTGTGTGGGGTGTAGTAATGTCCTTTCCGTTCTGTATACCACAATTGGCTATTCCGATTCCTCAACACTAAATAATATCTGCAGTTCTGGAAACAGCTGCTGTTTTCCGAGAAACGCTTAACCTCTTTCCTACAACGTCAACCTGAATCATGATAAAAACTTTACCTCAGGGACATCAGATTCAGACATTTTCCAAAGTGCGAGAATCCACATGTGGTGCTGGGACGAGGAGACTCATGAACATTTATATACAACGTGTGTCAAAAATGTATCGATATTTTCGATACTTTTTGACACATTTTGTATTCTGAAGAATTAACGTTCCATTCATTCATTTCTATCTTGGTATTACGTTAAACTTCATCTGGTGAAGTTTAAATTCTGGAGCACTGGAGTATATGGAGTACTCCTTCATCGCAATTGCTCCCCTGGCCACTCTGACCCGGAGTGGTAGTACCTGTTACGGTCTCATCTAATGGTTAAATAGCTTTAAAAATGAGTTAATAAATTGAGTTTGTGAAAAAAGAATCGATATTTTCCGTATTTTTTGACACACCTTGTATTCTGAAAAATTAACGTTCCATTCATTCTTCATTTCTATCTCGGTAAATACAGCTTTAAAATCTGTACTTTTTGACACACCTTGTACTCTGAAAAATTAACTTTCCATTCATTCTTCATTTCTATCTCGGTTAATACAGCTTTAAAATCTGTACTTTTTGACACACCTTGTACTCTGAAAAATTAACTTACAATTCATTCTTCATTTCTATCTCGGTAAATACAGCTTTAAAATCTGTACTTTTTGACACACCTTGTATTCTGAAAAATTAACTTTCCATTCATTCTTCATTTCTATCTCGGTTAATACAGCTTTAAAATCTGTACTTTTTGACACACCTTGTACTCTGAAAAATTAACTTACAATTCATTCTTCATTTCTATCTCGGTTAATACAGCTTTAAAATCTGTACTTTTTGACACACCTTGTACTCTGAAAAATTAACTTTCCATTCATTCTTCATTTCTATCTCGGTAAATACAGCTTTAAAATCTGTACTTTTTGATACACCTTGTATTCTGAAAAACATTAACGTTACATTTATTGTTCATTCCTATCTTCGGAAATACAGCTTCAATATCGATATCTTTTTGACACACCTTGTATTTACCAAACCCTCCGCTCACGAACAGGATGCAACATGGTCAATTTTTTAAGCGGGATTTAAGAGGTTTAAATTCAGTTTTCATTCTCCTAGACTGGTTACCTAGCCAAGGTTAAAGAGCCCTGTCTGCCCTACTATTTACCAATAGTTGGAGGGAGAGTAGTTGGATGTATACTTTTCCCAGTGGTATTAGCGCTATGTGAAATGCAAACAGTCTCGTCCGGGATTTGAACACGGGTCGACGAGTCCATTTACCACGACTCTAACCATTACACCACTTGCCTTCATGGCTCATGAACATATACGTTTTATTTCAATCTACAAAAAGAAAGATCACTTAAGTGGCACCTAGCTATATTACTTATTCAAAACATTATATTATCCTGGGTATGACGTTAAATTGCATCTAATGGTAAATTTCAAATTTGGAATTTTAGGAAGTGTGGAGTACCCTTTCATTGCCATTACTCCCAGATCCACTTTGAGCCAGAGTGTTGGTATCTGTTAGGGTCACATCCATGGGTTGAATAGAAGAAAGTGGGATTTTTAAAAATGTGTTTAAAAATTGAGTTTTCAAAAAAATGAGTACCTATAAAAAAAATTAATAAAACAAAACGTCTTCGACATAAAATAACCCAAAAAGGGTTGACATGTCATAAAATTCAAACAACCAATAAAAAAATATGGTACCCTGTCGTTGGGGCATAGAATACGTTGACTGTATCCCCTGCAAACGTTTAAGACCCCTCCAAAAAGAGTATATTCCGTATGACACTAAACTACATTTGATGGTGAGGCGGAGTAAACCTTTATTGCCAATACTCCTAGGTCCAAACTTACAGAGGTTTAAGGCCCTTCCAAAAAGGAACCCTGTGTATTACATTGAACTACATCTGATTGTGAAGTAATTAACATAAGCGTATCTGAAGCTCGTTCGTGCCTCAATTTTTGCTCTCAGTTCGTAACTCCGAAAACCCGTAAGTCGGGACACTCGTAGGAGTAAACCTTTATTGCCAATACTCCCAGGTCCACACGTACAGAGGTTTAGGCCCTTCTAAAAAAGAGTGCCTTGTGTAGGACAGTAAATTACACTTGATGGTGAGGCTCTTGTTCTGTACAAAAAAACACCTTCATTGCCAATACTCCTAGGTCTAATATGACAGAGGTTTAACACCCTTTCAAAAAGAGTGTCTTGTGTATATGACACTAAACTACACCTGATGGTAAGGCTCCTGTTCTGTGCAGAATACACCTTCATTGGCAATACTCTCAGATCCAATCTTAACGAGTTTTATGACCCTTTCAAAAAAGAGTGTCTTATGTATGACACTAAATTACAGCTGATGGTGAGGCTCCTATTCTGTGCGAAGTAAACCGTCATTTCCAATACTCCTAAGTCTAATATGACAGAGGTTTAAGACCCTTTCAAAAAAGAGGATCATATGTATGACAGTAAATTACACCCGATGGTGAGGCTCCTGTTCTGTGCGGAATACACCTTTTTTGGCAATACTCTCAGATCCAATCTTAACGCGTTTTTAGACCCTTTCAAAAAAGAGTGTCTTATGTATAACAGTAAATTACACCTGATGGTGAGGCTCCTATTCTCTGTAAACCTTCATTGCCAATACTCCTAGGTCCAAACTTACAGAAGTTTAAGACCCTTCCAAAAATGTACCCTGTGTAAGACCCTTCCAAAAAGAGTGTCTTGTGGATGATTATACCTGATGGTGAGACTGCTGTTCTGTGAGGAGTAAACCTTTATTACCAATACTCCTAAGTCCGATATGACAGAAGTTTAAAACCCTTCCAAAAAGGTACCCTGTATATAACACTGAACTACATTTGATTGTAAACTTATTAACATAAGCGTATCTGAAGCTCGTTCGTACCTCAATTTTAGCTCTCAGTTCGTAACTCCGAAAACTCGTAAATCGGGACCCTCGTAGGATTAAATCTGTATTGTCAATACTCCCAGGTCCAAACTTACAGAGATTTCAGGCCCTTCCAAAAAATGAGTGTCTTGTGTATGACACTAAATTATACCTGATGGTGAGACTCCTGTTCTGTGTGGAGTAAACCTTTATTACCAATACTCCTACAATATGACATAAGTTTAAGACCCTGTGTATAACACTGAACTACATTTGATTGTGAACTTATTAAGATAAGCGTATCTGAAGCTCGTTTGTACCTCAATTTCAGCTCTCAGTTCGTAACTCCGAAAACTCGTAAGTCGGGACACTTGTAGGAGTAAACAATTATTGCCAATACTCCCAGGTCCAAACTTACAGAGGTTTAAGGCCCTTCCAAAAAATGCGTGTCTTGTGTATGACACTAAATTACACCTGATGGTGAGGCTCCTGTTTTGTGAAAAGTACACATACATTTCCAATACTCCTAGGTCCAATATGACAGAGGTTTAAGACCCTTCCAAAAAGAGTGTCTTGTGGATGACTCTAAATTACACCTGATGGTGAGACTCCTGTTCTGTGCGGAGTAAATCTTTATTAATAATACTCCTAGGTCCAATATGACAGGGGTTTAAGACCCTGTGTATAACACTGAACTACATTTGATTGTGAATTTATTAACATAAGCGTATCTGAAGATCGTTTGTACCTCAATTTTAGCTCTCAGTTCGTAACTCCGAAAACTCGTAAGTCGGAACACTCGTAAGTCGGGACACTCGTAGGAGTAAACCTTTATTGCCAAAACTCCCAGGTTCAAACTTACAGAGGTTTAAAGCCCTTCCGAAAAATGCGTGTTGTGTATGGCACTAAATTATACCTGATGGTGAGACTCCTGTTCTGTGCGGAGTAAATCTTTATTAATAATACTCCTAGGTCCAATATGACAGGGGTTTAAGACCCTGTGTATAACACTGAACTACATTTGATTGTGAATTTATTAACATAAGCGTATCTGTAGCTCCTTTGTACCTCAATTTGAGCTCTCAGGTCGTAACTCCGAAAACACGTAAGTCGGGACACTCGTAAGTCAAGGTTGGATTGTATTGAGTTTTATTGTATATCTTTGCACTTTTATTTCATATTTTATCACATGTTGAATCACATTTACACATATTTTATTACATTCTTTAACGTTTAGATAACAAAGATTATGTGTGTCTATTTAGGTCACATCGAATTTGAACAATACATATTATCTACGAGGGTCACTTCGTAAAGAATGCCGCTTGTTTACTTTAACCTGAACGATAACAGATTGACTCATATTGCTTTTTAAAATTTAATGTGGCCTTTTTAATTAAGACGGTTCCTGAGTTCGACAAGAAACACATGAAAAAGGCTGGAGGACACATCGACCGAAACACTATCTTATTATAATGGAGATTGTGTGTTTTTCTGTCTGTAACCGAAACTATATTTCCTACTCAAGTTACAATTCTCTTAGTTATTGACATCACATTCTCCATGATTTTATTTTTATCTAAACCTCAATTATTAATAAAATTGTCTTACATTATTAATACTGTTAACTATGTCTACATACTGACCTCTTGCAATTATATTTATATATACAACAAAATAGCGGTTTACAGTGTGAACGGGAAGGGCTAATTTGCATATTAATATTAAAAAATCGAATTTAATAAATATGTGCTTAGTATTATTGATTTCTAACTGTTTGGTTTTATTTTAATGAATATAAGCAAAAATCTCTTCAATGAATCTTAAATGAAATCCATTAACAAGATAAAATAACTGTCATTTTATTATTTACTTCCTCTTATAACTAAATACTTAAATTAGAAAAAATAACAATGAAAGACGAGAGTGATGGAAGAGTAAGTTTCAGTTGTTCCATTTTTTATTATACTCCCTCTGTTTCAAATCTTTTATTATACTCCCTCTGTTTTAAATCTTTTTATCTGTATTCTTATTTAGTTTCATTAGCCTTTCTAATTTAATACAATATGTTATTACATTAAAACTTAAATACTTGCACCCGGAGGGTGCATATATTTGCTAGTATACATAACAATAAAAATGAAGACAATAGTCTGAAAAATCCAAATAATACATATTATCAAACCTAATCACAGACAAATTGTTTTTTTTTTTGTTATCTATTTAGCAGTAAATAAACTATTAATAGATAAGACACAAAATATATATTTTTTTTAATAGCTGAATATTCTGGCTTCATAGCTTAAACAAACTAAATTTATTTATTTGTTCATTTTTGTTTTTAAATTTTGACACGTCCACACGGTCGCAACATATTACAACATTTTACCGGATGTCAGCCTTGTTCTCAACAAACTTTTAAAAAAAAAAAAAAAGAGAAATAAGAAATTACAGTTATTCGCCCATTTCATTCATAAAGGAGGAGAAGAAGAAAGAGAGGAAAAAAAGGAGAGGAAAAGGAAATAAGAAGAGAAATTATAACCACACAAATAAAAAAAAAAACATAAGCACGTCATTTCTGAAAATAAACTCTAATGATGAAGCTCTAGCTTCGAAATCGATAAGACATATAAAACATCTTTTTGTCTTTATTTTTATACGCATTGTATTGCCTTCGGATTTATTATTTTAAAAACTAAATTATATTATCTAAATTAATGGTATTGTCCAAGTCTTGCAAAGAAAAATATTATGGAATGATCTCGTAATTTGCTTCCTGAAAATAAATACCAGCAGAAGCCTCGATATAAAAATTGGTTTACAATTTATATTTAAAAGACCCTTCTTGCAGACCTTAACGGCGCTGGACATTGATTAAAAGGAAAGTTTGTTTAAGGAATATCATATGAAAACAGAATGTTTAGCTACTGCTAAAAAAGAAAAGCAAAACAGCACGGTTTGGTTTGGTTTGGTTGTTTTACGGCATATTTATCCTTTTCTGGTTATCTAATGCCAAAATAAGTCATTTTTGTAGAAGTTATCCCCCAGATATAGAAACAAAACAATACTCACCGTCGCAGTGGGATGTCTCTGATTATTTCGTATTAACACAACAACAACTTTGGATAGGTGTAAATAACCAGTAAAGGAGAAAGAAAAACTCTCAATTTAAACCAGTTAAACACCGCTTAAGAAATTGACATCCTGCTCGTGTGGAGGGTTGGTACATATATATATATAAGTCATCCACAGACACCGTGTTTCGATATTTCACGTCTCTTCAGTGTGGCTAGACACAACAACTACCTCTGACCCGGAGCGAAATCCGACTGATTTTTTGTCAACCTGATTCGTTAAAATGTCGGCCATTTGACAGCCACCGTAAAGGAGTGGTGTTTAAACGATTAAATACATACATTTGTTTATATATTTTACGATCACCAGAGAGATCCAGTCTGTTAACTGACGATCATTGCTTTATGCTAGCAGTGAAAGCTAATTCAAGTCACCCCTAGAGAGCTCTACCGGGTTTTGGTAGCATATAATAAGTCATTCACAGACACCGTGATTTAAATATACACCTGCATCTCTAAGTGCCAAAGGTCAGTTCAATGCCATATCCTGTTTCTGTTTCCAGGCTCACACTTGACACCCACGCAATTCCTGCGTGCGGCCCGGGCTCCAGGTGCAAACCGATTGACCAGGCAATATATTACAGCCACGACCATTCGTACACTCAGCGCCACTATCACCGTCTCTGAGTAAAAGTTGACCTGGAAGTAATGGCTATGAAAGAATACTCCACACACCCCAGAGCTCCAAACCAAAGCCTCACCATTAAAGGAAAATTGTTAAGATAAATTTTTAAGGTTTATTTTTAACATTTAGTAAATAAAATATTCAATGAGGTCTATTTTACCATTAATTTAGATAATATAATTTAGTTTTAAAATAATAAATATAAAATATTCAATGAGGTCTTTTTTAAACACCTGTATTTCTCTTTGGCTAAACACTTCTTCTCTTAATATTTTTCCTTATTTACTTTAGTCGTAATTCTCCCCACCCTCTCTCTCTCTCTCTCTCTCTCTCTCTCTCTCTCTATCTATCTATCTATCTCTCTCTCTCTCTCTCTCTCTCTCTCTCTCTATCTATCTATCTATCTATCTATCTATATTTCTATTTATCTATCTATATTTTTCTCTTATTTATTTGGAACGTGGTGTAATAGTTACCGTCGTAGGAAAGGAACATGACGAGAGGAGTTCAAATCCTGGCCGAAACTGTTTACATTCACATAGGAAGAATTTTGAATTTAATTATTTTCCCTCCAGCTATGGGTAAATATACCCTTTTACCTGGGTTAGACTAGATTCTTTTACCTTGGTTA
>CM042182.1:30105985-30123485 GCA_023376005.1 Doryteuthis pealeii | reverse complement strand
TATATATATATATATATATATATATATATACATTCAAACAATTGAGGAAGAGAGAGAGAGGGGGAAGAGAGAGAGAGGGAGAGAAAGAGAGAGAGAGAGAGTGAGACAGACAGACGGACAGACAGAGACAGAGAGATTGATGTATGTATATATATGTGTGTGTGTGTATATATATAACTAATAATGATCTCTCTCTCTCTCTCTCTCTCTCTCTCTCTCTCTCTCTCTCTTTCAATATATATATATATATATATATATATATATATATGATTTTGTCTAATTTTCTTCCATGTGATTTTTTTATTCCATCTAAATCTTCACTCTTTCTCTCTCCTCTATCTCTCTCTATCTATCTATCTATCTATCTAACTCTCTCTCTCTCTCTCTCTCTCTCCCTCTCTCTCTCTCTCTCTTCTTGTCTGTCTCTTTTTTCCCTTTCCTTATCCTACTTTATCTTTCATTTTCTATCTTTCTTAGTCTGTCTGTCTCTCTCTCAGACTCTCTCTCTTCCTCTCTCTGTCTCTCTGTCTCTCTCTGTCTCTCTCTCTGTCTCTCTCTCAATTTTCCCTTCCTTATTCTACTTTCACTTTCACTTCCTCTCTCTCTCTCTCTCTCTCTCTCTCTCTCTCTCTCTCTCTCTCTCTCTCTTCTTGTCTGTCTCTTTTTTCCCTTTCCTTATCCTACTTTATCTTTCATTTTCTATCTTTCTTAATCTGTCTGTCTAATTGTCTGTCTGTCTGTCTCTCTGTCTCTCTGTCTGTCTGTCTCTCTCTCTCTCTAAATTTTCCCTTTCACTTTCGATTCACGAATATAGCCAAACTGGTCTCCCAAGTAAGATCCCCGCCCTGTCACAACCCAATCCCCTTGCACCCTGCTTCTCGGCACCATAAACGCAAGCCTCACCGTCTCAGCACAAACATCTCCATCTAAACCCCCACCCCCATCCCGCACATGTGTACCCGTTTCTAGTGGCAGGTCATAATCTCAGCGCATTATCTCATCTCAGCGCACGACAAGACCACATAATGGAAGAAAGACTATTGATCTCGGCTTCTAGAAACAGTAACAGCCTCGTGTGTTCGTTACTCTAGTTGAAAGCTATAAAATGGTTAAATGTCTGAGTACCTTAACAGACACTCGGATGTCTCTCACGCACACATATACACCAGAGAATATATATATATAAATATATATATTATATTATATATATATATATATATATTATATATATATATATATATATATATATATATATATATATTAGCATGATCGTATTTCGGACGAGTTACGTCACACAATTTTGAAAGAAAAATAACGGCTAAAAAATGCCAAATCCGTTCACTTCATTTATTTATTTATTTTTGCTCTCTTATACAGCATTTCATTTTTTTCTCCAGACCGTCTCATATCATATACCTTGAAAAAGGGTAAATGTTCACCCGAAATATCGGAATTGATCATACCAGGAATAGAACAACAATTGAATATCATAATTCTGATTTTTGTTCTGTTTTTCTTGTTTTTGTTATTTTTT
The DNA here is from genome assembly GCA_023376005.1 of Doryteuthis pealeii. Lineage (NCBI taxonomy): Eukaryota > Metazoa > Mollusca > Cephalopoda > Myopsida > Loliginidae > Doryteuthis > Doryteuthis pealeii. Next base: position 30,121,951 of record CM042182.1, on the reverse strand, counting down.
CCAATGCTTCAATAGACAAAAAAAAACAACGTTCACAAGAATAAAGTTTATATATATATATATATATATATATATATATATATATTAATATATATATATATATATATGCAATGTAAGTCTTTGCTTATGCTTCTAAATTATCGAGTTATGAATTAATGAAAAAATATGTTCCCAAAAAATTTTCTCTCAGGGGGAAAAAACCTTTTTAAGTGAAATCTTTTATGGAAAAAATATTTTTACTGGACTCTTTTGAATCATTAAATTAATGTATATGAAGATATTAAGAAAATACCGGCCTTCACCAACTCAGGGTATGAGTAGCTCAGCTTGGTTCTGTGCGGTAAATTGGAACCTGTGGGGCTCCACCTGAGACGCAAAAACAATCTCCCTGGTTTAGCGGTTTTGAAAAGGGGATACATTCTCTCTATGTCCGGCTGATAGCGACAATAAACCACTCCTCCGACAATAGTTTCAAAGATTGTATCGGCGAGAAACTGACAGTTACCAATCGCTATTGACTCTACCTGTTTGGTATCCTCATTTACAGATGTAGTCTCTGTCACTGATATTGAGCATCCTTAATTAATAAATAAGAGCGTACCGTCGTGGTGATATAGTTAGCAAGCTAATCTTGCAGATCCATTTTTACTGAATTGCGAATCCGTGCATCGCTGAATGCCACATACTTGCAATCTCGTGTCACGAGTTCCCCATTGCGAACAGGTTTATTAATAATCAAAGCTATCCTGACACGGCGCAATGGTTAGCAATATAATCTCGCAGATTAAGTTCTACTAAATAGCGAATTCCTTCTTCGCTGGATGCCCCTACTTGCGACCTTGTGTCACAGTCTGCCCATCGTCTAAATATAGGAGATAGAGGCGGGAGGAGGAGAGGGTGGGAGAGAAAAAATGTTTTGACGTAAATTGTTTATTTGTTTGTTTGTTATGTTTTACGGCATATCAACCTCAGTGGGTCATTTAATGCCGATAAAGTTTTGAAATAAATCAATTCTTAATGCATAATACACTTTTTTTATAAATACATTTTTCTATTTAACCCATAGATGGGACCCTAACAGGTACTACTACTCCGGGCCAGAGTGGACCAGGGAGCAATGGTGATGAAGGGGTGCTCCACATTCACCAAACCTTCAAAATTGGAACCTCACCATCAGATAGAGTTTAACGTCATTCCCACGACATGTAGACACTCAGTCACCGCCTTCTAGCACCAATATGATAAAAAGGGGTTGGGGATTGCCATGAGGGCAATAGGGCTGGGGAAATCATATAGGTGCTAGGGCTTGACGTGACCAGCCGATTGATCGGAGGGGGCCTCTCCGACTGCCCGTCTAGCCCAAGATAGGGCCAAAGTGGAGTATTGCATGTCATGAACTGCTCATCCACATGGGCTCTATCCTTAAGCTACACGGCTCGCCACTAACAGGCGGCCTCTGCAGAGGTACAGTCGGTGCATTCTAACACCCCACCGACAGCATGTTATATATATATATATATATATATATATATATATATATATATATATATATATAAATAGGTAGAGCATCTGGTTCAGAACTACAAGTTCTGGGTTCAAGTCCCAAGTATGGGGTATCCATTGAGGAACACATTTTGCCTTATTATTGTTGGCAATACTGTAGAAATGGATCGGCGAGATTAGATTGTGTTGTATACTGGAGAGTATCGGACTAGGAACTAAAAGGTTTCGAGTTCGATACCGGTCCTCGCCAGCCCAGCGTATGACTAGCACAGGGATCTGTGCGGCAAAGTGGGTAGCTGATGATAGGAGTGGCGCTCCACCTCAGACGCAAAATCAATCTTCCTCGTCTAGCGCTAGTGAAAAGAGGATAGACTCCAGGGATATATGCGGTAAAGTGGATAGCTGATGGTAGTTGTCGCGATCCACTTCAGATGCAAAATCAACCCCCCTTTGTCTAGCGCTAGTGAAAAGGGGATAGACTCCGTCGCTGTCTGGCTGATACCGACAATAGGCAACTCCGTCAACTTTACTTACTTTATGGTTAGCGAGCAAGGTTAACGGAACGTCGTTTGTGAGTTCGATTCTTACTGGGTACCGCACACTTCTGACATGGTTACGCTTAGTAAGTGAAAATTCGGTAGAAATAATGTCGTTAGTAATTTGATAATTGGATCAAAATTGAATTCAAATCGTTAGACGATTCGCCGTCACCTGTGACATCATTGAAAGGTGCTTGAACTTTAAAAATATGATTTGACAGAGGCCAACCGTAAAATATAATTATGAACATCTGCGGTTAACTGTTCTCACGAAGATATCTCGCTGTTTATTGGATAGATTAGGGGCTGGTAACACGCTGCGTTGTCATGTGATCGTTTCGTTTTTTGGTTGGTTGATTGGTTGAATTTTACGGCATGTCAACCCTTGGGTTATTTAATGCCGGAGAGTTTGGTCTTATTCATTGTTTTTAAAATCAATTTAAAAAAAAAAGTTTTTAGATACATTTCTCTATATAATTCATAGATTTTTAAATACATTTTTCTATATAATTCATAGATGGTACCTTAACAGGTACTACCACTCATACTCAGGGTGGAACTGGGAGTAATATCGATGAAGAAGAACTCCAAAATCCCCAGAACTCCAGAATTGGAACTTCATCACTAGATTTTTTAAAAACATTTTTAAAAACATTTTTCTATATAATTCATAGATGGGACCCTAACAGGTACTACCACTCATACTCAGGGTGGAACTGGGAGTAATATAGATGAAGGAGAACTCCAAAATCCCCAGAACTCCAGAATTGGAACTTCATCACTAGATGAAATTTAACATCATACCTAGGACCCTAGCTCCACATTCCCCAAACCTTCAAAACTGGAACCTCACCATCAGATAGAGTTTAACGTCATTCCCAGGACATGTAGACCCTCAGTCAGGGCCTTCTAGCACCCATATGATAAAAAAGGGATTGAGGCTTGATGTGACCAGCCAATTATTATTAATGGAGTATCGCAAGTCATGGACTGCTCAGCCACCTGGTTTCTATCCTTAAGCATCACGGGTCGCCACCCACGGACAGCAGGTTGCCTCATTGGGGGAGTCTTACCCCTCTGCAGAGGTGCATTCTAACGCCCCAGCCGACAGGGCGATTTTGGTGGTTCGCTTTTTTGAAGGATATCACAATGCAAGTGTAAAGAAAAATGGAGTAACTATGTTGTTTGTTTACATTTGAATTATTCTTAATATTTCGAGATAAAGATCTCTTCGTCAGTTGCTAGTAATTGTCCATTTTGTTTTGTGCCTTGTATATCTTCCAAATTCTCTGCGCGTGTGTATGTGCAACCAATGCTTCAAACAAATTATGAAACACTTATATATATACACATATATATATATATATGTGTGCGTGTGTGTGTGTTTGTATATATATATATATATATATATATATATATATATATATATATATATATATATATTATTATTATTATTATTATTACGGGTGCAAGTATTTTAGTTAAATTTTATAAAAAAATATGATATTAAATCAGAAAGGCTAATGAAACTGAATAAGAATGTAGATAAAAAGATTTTGAACAGAGGGGGTATGATTGAAAAATAGAACAACTTTGAAACTAACTCTTCCATTATTTTCCCTTACTCCCGTCTTTCATTGGTAAATTTTCCTAATTAAACTGTTTAGTTAAAATAGGAAGTAAAGAATAATATTACAGTTATTTCTTCTTGTTAAGGGATTTCTTTTAAGATTTATCCCCGAGATTTTTGCTCATATTCAATAAGATAAAACCAAACAATTAGAAATCAATAATATTAAGCATATATTTATTAAAAACAAATTTTTTAAGATCAATATGCAAATTAGCCTTCCCATTCACACTGTAAACCTCTATTTTGTTGTATATATAAATACAATTGCATGTTATTAGTATGTAGATATGGTCAACAGTGTAAGTAATGTAACAATCTCCATTATAATAAGATATATTTTTTGCTTGAAGGCAATTACAATGCGTATATCGTGTAAAATTCGATAATTATTGAAAATAGTCATAACAAGCGAACTCGGCAAATATCGTGTCCCACGTAGAACATCGTACATCTGTTTCAACTTTATTAAGTCTCATAAGCGATGTATACTTATGATTTCCCTCCGACAGAAATCGAAACCTAGAACTCAGCACGCAGAATCAGAGATTCTACCCCTGGGCCACCGATACATAGCACACGACGATATACGCATTGTAATTGCCTTCAAGCAAAATATATATATATATATATAAATAATACTTTACTCAACAATGCTTCTAAAGCAAATTATCAAATCTCATATATATATATATATATATATATATATATAGAGAGAGAGAGAGAGAGAGAGAGAGAGAGAGTCAGATTTTAGCCCTGAAGAGCTTTATGCGAAACTAATAGTAGTTTCGTCTGACTCATTAGATTATCTTTATTATTGGCTCTACTTAGGTATCGAGCACTTTTTACTTATTAGCTTTCTCCTAGCGGTTATATGAATATATATACATATCTTATATACATATATATACATATAAATTGTTTTTTCTTTTGGCCAAATACTGTACCAATATATTATTTTTTGCTGGTACGAATATCTTGGTCCTTTCTTTTTTTCAAATTTTTTTTTCTTCCTGGTTGATGTTTGGTAGTATATTTTTACAATCAAACTTTCTGCTGGTTTTTTTTCTCTCCGCAAGGATCTACCAACACGCTTGGTATTTCAATTATTTATATATTATATATATATATATATATATATATATATATATTATATATATATATATATATATATATATTTACAGTATATCAATAAAGTCAATGTTCACTTTAATGAATTTATCTATTTAAAATGCACACCGACTTTGTGGACACCTGTATATCCTTTCCTTCTTTCTTATTATATTTGTATACTCTTTCTCTATGATATGTAGCGTCTTTTCTTGCTATTTCTTTCCTCACACTCAACCAGAATAATTCGTAAGGCACACACACACACAACACACACACACACACACACAATATATATATATATATATATATATATATATATATATATATATATCAACAACGTTAACTAGCTACATTTGGGATTTAAAACATCAAAACATAACACCGATTATCAGATGGAATTTATTTAAAAAAACGAGTGCTTGCCGAGGTCTGACGGACCCATGCTTCTTGTGTCTACAGGAAAAGTTAGAAATAATTAGATTCCCAAATAAAAATGACTTAATAAAAAGGATGAGTTCCTAGGAAAATGTATGCATAGATTACGCAATGCATTAGAATACCAATAAGATAAAATTATGATAAAGCAGTAACAAAGAAAAACTACTAGAAGAAATAAAGAAATAAATTAAAAAAACTTAGCCAAACTTCAGACAAACTGACCCCACAAAGGTCAATAGAGTAAGTTGAAGATAGTGGTAAGGGTAATAAAAGTGTAATATTACAGCGCATTACTACCCGCATAGGTCAAGATAGGAGGAGTTTAACCTCAACTACAAACTAGCAGCCCACTAAGTTAAATTTCAGGAAGAATTAAAGAAATATCAGTCTAGTAACTGAAAATATCCACTCAATCCCCCTGATGAAGGTGTTAGAGTAACATTGAAACCGCGGTCGGGAAATAACTTCTACGACTATTAATACTCTATATTCACAATATATTGAGCCCTATTGGATTAACTACTTACGCTATGTTCACATAGTAGTACCCATCAATGAATATATATATATATATATATATATATATATATATATATATATATATATATATATATATATAGGCAGCATTTTTTCTTATAGGCATGTATTGTTAAATACTTAAAGATAACACTACCATTATAAAAACACAAACATGTAAACAACGACTAAAAATCTTAGAAGCACTGCATATTAGACACAAAAATCCAAATTAACAAATCATAAAATTATAATCTTATTATAATGGAGATTGTGTGTTTGTCTGTCTGTAACCGAAACTATATTACTAATCGAGTCACAATTAACATAGTTATTTACATCACATTCTCCATGATTTTATTTATATTTAAACTTCAATGATTAATAAAATTGTTTTACGTTATTAATACTGTTGACCATATCTACATACTAATAACATGCAATTGTATTTATATATACAACAAAATAGAGGTTTACAGTGTGAATGGGAAGGCTAATTTGCATATTGATCTTAAAAAATTGATTTTAATAAATATATGCTTAGTATTATTGATTTCTAATTGGTTGGTTTTATCTTATTGAATATGAGCAAAAATCTCTTCAATAAATCTTAAAAGAAATCCCTTGACAAGAAGAAATAACTGTAATATTATCCTTTACTTCCTATTTTAACTAAACAGTTTAATTAGGGAAATTTACCAATGAAAGACGGGAGTAAGGGAAAATGATGGAAGAGTTAGTTTCAAAGTTGTTCTATTTTTCAATCATACCCCCTCTGTTCAAAATCTTTTTATCTACATTCTTATTTTGTTTCATTAGCCTTTCTAATTTAATATGATATTTTATTATAAAATTTAACTAAAATACTTGCACCCGGAGGGTGTATATATTTGCTAGTAATATTAAAAATGATTTGCTGTCACTCAGACTCCAGTGAAAGACCATCAGCTAACACTGATGTGAAAATGTGATGTGAGTAAATAACAACAACAATAATAAACACATCCTATATAAATAGAAAATGGAATAGCCCATTGTTGTACGGTTTCAAAATACCCTGAAGATGGCCCACGATAGGGCGGAAAGTACATAAGGCCTGTGTGTACTTTTAAATATTTATATATTCAATGTGCATACGGACTTTGTGGACAGTCTGTATATCTTTTCCTTCTTTCTTATCATATTTTCTTACTCTTTCTTTCTGGTGTGTAGCGTGTTCTTTTTCATGCTGTTCTTTCTTCACAATCAAACCAGAATATTTCGTAAAGGCGCAATTTCCTGTTATGATAATATACAGTAACCCACATTGTCCACCGCACATGCAAATATCGAAGAATTCGATTGGGGGGAAAAATTAAACCGCATTCTTATTCCTTAGATCATAATCCAACTTTTGAATGCCAATTCTAGAATCTACCGAACCATTTTGAAAGACGAATTCTTCAAATACATCAAGTGCTGCAAACGTCCCTCTTTACATTCATGTGCTATGCCAAAACAGTATTACGAAACTTGTACGTAAACCAAAGAACCCGGAAATGGCGATATCGACCTCTGCAGTTGATAGGACTATCCACTGATTTGATGAATGCCTAAGGGTCAGGAGTCGATAAACATGGTAGGGGTCAAAGGCTGATATTATCAGATAAAAATAAATTGTTACTCTCTCTATATATCATATTATCAAAGGAGAGAATATAGAGTGTCCACTTTATACATTTCCTTATATTATATAATCGGCTGGTCATGGAAAACCCAAACACTTATATAATTGTCCCAAATGTAGGAAGCGCGTGGTGTAATGGTTAAAGTCATGGGAAATGGACACGTCGCCCCGAGTTCAAATCCTAGACGTGGCAATTGCATTTCACTTAGCGCTAATACCCTTGGGAAAGGTATGAATCCTACTCTCCTTCCAGCTATGGGTAAATAGTAGGGCAGACTGGGCTCTTTAACCTTGGTTAGGCAGCCGGACTAGGAGAAGGAAAACTCTGAATTCAAACCTGTTAAACTCCGCTTAAGAAATTGACCTTGTGTCGCATCCTGCTCATGCGGAGGGGTTGGTAAATATATATATAATTGTCCCAATTGGAGATGCGTAGTGTAATGGTTAGAGTCGTGGGATATGGACTCGCCGACCCGGGTTCAAATGCTCGAGTAACTGGCTTTTACATTATTTCTGAAGTCTTTTTTTTTTCATTTCTTCTAACTGGTCTTGTTCTGTAGTCTGTAAGATGCTGGTCTGACTTAGGATATGTGCCTCTCATCCCACTTATGAGGGCGTGACATAAGGCCATTTTTATGTGGGCCCACCCACAAGCCGAAGCTCATGGGAGGTAGGCACAAAAAATGCGTCGATCCCGTTGGAATTCCCCCTCAAGGGGGCGCCTCAGGCGCTGGGCAATAAACACAGCCCTGTCTCTTTAAATCGAGGGGGAAGGTATTGTCTGGGGGGTTAGTCTCCTGGGATCGACACTGTTAATTTTATTGACAAGTCACTCCATAGGTCGAAGCGCTCTGTAGCAGGTCCCGAAGGGCCTTTGACGGCTCAGTAATCACTGGTCTGACTTAGTGTCGCCAGGGTTGCCATTAGTTTCACAAGACACAACCAAGACTTATATTTTATGTGATCATATTTCTTTATTCAGATCCAGACTTTCTCAACCGCGACGGAGTCGAAGCAGAGACGATGCTTACACCATGGCGTCTCCCGCTTAATTGACTAAGCCCTGGGCCTCCGTTCCCTGACCAGTCTGTGTATAATCTGAAAGAAGGTTACTTAAAGAGTTATGCCAATGTTTTATACTCCTTTCATAGGTATATAAATGTTAAGAGTGTTTGTTTCATTAGGATATGTGATATGAGATTATGAGAGCATTTGTGATCATATTCTCATAAATCTTTCTAACTTGTCTTTTAAAATAGCTGGGGCATTTTTTCTAACTGATCTGGTCTGTTTTTTGTTCTTCTATTTCTTTTATTGTTGACTCTGGCCTGTCCTTAAGATGTTGGTCTGACTTAGTGTTGGTTTACCAAGACTGCCATTTAGTTCAGAGACAACACGAGGCTTATATTTGAGTGATTACATTTTTATATTCAGAACCTGGCTTTTTCAACCGCAGCAGAGTCGAAGAAAACCCGATGCTTACATCATGACGTCTCTTGCTTAACTAACTAAGCTAATCTAACTGAGCCTTCTTTTCCACTTCTGTAGTCTGTTTCTTCATTTCTTCTAACTGGTTTGGTTCTGTAGTCTGTAAGATGCTGGTCTGGCTTAGTGTCGCCAAGGTTTCCATTAGTTCACTCAGAGACGACACGAGTGTCGGAATATTTTGGGTATATAAGGTGTGCTGCCATACACCACTTAAATTTATATACTAAGCAAGGTCACGGGGTTTAAACCTCAACCAATCAAAATCCCGAATGCGTAGCTGGTTGACTACTTAATCGCTGATACTGAGAGACGTCCATTTGCAATCATTGACGAAGGACCTGCAAATACAGGGGAGCAGCAAGGAACAACCAAAGGATTCTTTTCAAAGGATTGCGCTCTGCTTAACACAAAGGATCACCGCTGGACAAGCGCTCTTGCTTGAAGCCTGGCTACTAAAATTGTAACAACGAGGCTTATATTTTTGGGGTCACATTTTTTATTCAGATCCAGACTTTCTCAACGGCGGTGGAGTCGAAGCCGGTGTGTGCTTGCATCACAGCACCTCCGGTCTAACTGAGTAAAACTAAGCTAACTCCGCCTTCTTTCCTATCGTCTGTGTGTAACCAGAAAGAAGGTTACTTGAAGGTTATTTCCTATCAATCATCTAACCCTACGGATTGTGAATTTGATCGACTTTTAATTCAAAATCTAACTCTACACTAGCCGTCGAAAAATAAACGGTTTATCAATATACACTATATGTAGTATTCCTATATGTCTCCCGCATATTTAAGTCTTTATCTTACTTGAGATATTGTTACATAATTATTAGATATCTAATATTTATGTGCAATAGTGTAGAAATAAAAATGGCTGTTATAAGTTACAGCCCACGGCCTTGAAGGATGAGTGACAAGGCTTGACCTCAGTCCTAACCTTCCGGTGGATACCGTGAGAATCGGTGGAGGAGACCCTCTTCTGGTTTAGATTAGAAATAGATTTTAGTCAGTCGGCGAGAAACCACGACGGTGGTAAGTCGTGTTATACACGCGGCCGACTCGATCTGCGCAGGTAGTCTGGTGGGGGATTTCGAGAATAAAATATGATCAAAGTAAATCGAAGTCTTGTGTTATTACCTCTAAAAACTAACAATGACACAGGGCTTCTGATAAAGAGAAATCCCCAATAGAAGACCAGACCCGAAGTCCCCAGGAGAAGTCCAGACCTTAGAAGATTCCAGACCAAGACAAGATGTTATAAGATTCCAAAGACGGCCAGAAGAATAGAGTAAGAAAGAAGTAAGTAAAGAAGTAAAGAAGAAGGGTATGCAACAATATAGATATATAAGATCTGCTGATATTAGAGCATCCGTGGTTTTGCTCCTACATACAAATCTATCTACTTCTGTTTCTTGCGTAGCTGGGACATTCCTCTAACTAGTCGGTCGGTTCACATCTTTCTTTCTTCTAATTTGTATTTCTGAGCTCTGTGTCTGTAAAAAAGCTGGTTCGCAAAGACTGCCACTAGCAGAGACAACAGAGGGCATATAAATTAGGTGATCACATTTCTTTTTTCATTTAGTAACATACTTTCTCAACCGCGGCTGGAGTGAAGCTGAGACGATGCTAACATAATGGTGTCTCCCGTTTAACTGCTGAAAGCAACTGAGCCATCTTTCCCACAGTCAGTGGGCAATTGGAAAGAAGCTCACCCAAAGACTACCTGGTGCCAATCATCAAATTTGATTTTAAAATACTTTTAATTCAAAATCTAGCTCTACACTAAGTAAAGTAAAGTCGTCATGGTGGCCTAAAGTTGAAATCAGCCAATCAGTGATGGAGTCTATCCCCTTTTCACTACCGCTAGACCAAGGAGATTGTTTTGGGGTCTGAGGTGGAGCGCAGCACCTACCATCAACTCCTTACTTTACCGCACAGATACCTGTGCTACTCATACGCTGAATTAGCGAGGGCCGGTATCGAACTAGGAACCTTGTGGTTTCTAGCCGAACGCTCTACCGACTGAGCTAACCCGGCCCTTAACCGTCCCAAAAACAATGGTTTATCAGTATACAACAATTTAAGAATAAGAATGGTTGGGTTTTACGGCATGTTAACCCCTTGGGTTATTTTATGCCGAATACTTCTATTGGTAATTAGGTATTCAAAAATGTATAGGGGTTTATTTGTTGTAATCAAGTTTTTAGAATTTTAACATCAAGAGAGTAAGTGGGTGATTTTTGTAGGTCTATGAACTTACATCCTTGATAGGAGGTCGGTTCTTTTCAAAAAGTTTAATATCCTCTTGAGATCTATTTTTCCAAATAGTTTGTCCATGCTGTTAACATTGTAGAACTTTCTTCGAGTGTGGGAGAGGTGTGTGCATTCAATCAGAATATGTTTTATTGTATACCGGTTTCCACATTAACATATAGGTGGGGTTCTTCTTTTAGAATGAAAGAGTGGGTTATACTAGTGTGGCCAATGTGTAGCCGGGTGATAGTGGTTTCTTCTCTTCTGGTATTACTAGGATCAGGTGTCCTTTCTTTTAAGTCGGGCTGTAGTTTGTAGAGTTGATTGTGGGGATTTTCATCCCATAATTGCTGCCATTTGATTGTCATTATTTGCTTGATTTTTGGTTTAAGATCACTGTATGGTATTTTGGAGTTTTTGTCTGGTATCATGTCAAGTACAGATTTAGCTAATGAATCTGCTTTATCATTTCCCTGGAATCCTATATGGCTTGGAATCCAGCAGAATATCACTTTCTTGCTATGGCTAATGGAGTTAAGTTGGTTTAAAAGGAATTAGAAGTGTTTATGACCAAGAGGTCATTAGTGACCTCCAAATACCAAAGAGGATTTCGAAATTTCATCCTGGTGATACGACATTGAGAAATAAACCCAGACCAGGATGCTAACCAGAGCTCGCTCAAGATGCTTTTAATACTCAAAAGTACTCGAGAATTAGCACTTGACCTCAGTCATGATTTTTTTTATCTCGTTTCTATCATTGTTTTATTTTATAGTAGAAATATTGAAATATTGCTTTGCCCATATATGCATAGAACAAGTTTTTACTGATTAGATGATTTTAAGGTTACATTTTTAATCATACACACACATACACACGCTCATACACACACACACACACATGATTATATATATATATATATATATATATATATTAGCAAATATATGCACCCTCCGGGTGCAACTATTTAAGTTTTAATATAATAAAATATCATATTAAATTAGAAAGGCTAATGAAACTGAATAAGAATGCAGATAAAAAGATTTGGAACAGAGGGGGTATGATTGAAAAATAGAACAACTTTGAAACTAACTCTTCCATCATTTTCCGTTACTCCCGTCTTTCATTGGTAAATTTTCCTAATTTAACTGTTTAGTTAAAATAGGAAGTAAAGAATAAAATTACAATTATTTCTTCTTGTAAATGAATTTCTTTTAAGATTTATCCCCGAGATTTTCGCTCATATTCAATAAGCTAAAACCAAACAATTAGAAATCAATAATACTAAGCATATATTTATTAAAATCAATTTTTTTAGATCAATATGCAAATTAGCCTTCCTATTCACACTGTAAACCGCTATTTTGTTGTATATATAAATACAATTGCATGTTATTAGTATGTAGATATGGTAAACAGTATTAATAATGTTAAACAATTTTATCAATAAAAATAAAATCATGGAGAATGTGTTGTAAATAACAAAGGGAATTGTGACTTGTATAGTAATATAGTTTCGGTTACAGATAGACAAACCACAAATCTCCATTATTATAAGATATATATATATATATAATAATATATATATATATATATATATATATATATGGAGACGGATGAGGCAGAGAGGAGAGTAGCCTCGACAGAAAAGAGAGCCAGAAAGAGAGAGAAAAGCCAGCAGCCCCAGAAAGCATCACAGTTTGTATGCATTCAGTGCACCAAAGACTGTCCCTCAAGAATTGGCCCGCAGAGTCACTTGCGCAGATGAAGATGACATTTTTATTTTTATTTTGGACACTACGCCATCGTCCTTAGTGGACGGAAATGATCCAATAATATATATTTATATATATTATAAAAAATAAGATCAGCAAAATAAATTTTCTTTTTCAAAATACTTTTTCGTATCTTCTTGTATCTTCTTCGAGTTTTGTTTAACCACTTTCTGATCGAAACACGAAATTGTTTACCGTTGGACCCATAATAACATTATATATATATATATATATATATATATATATATATATATATATATATATATATATATTAGTGTGTGTGTGTTGGGTTGTCACTGTTTCAGCTTTTACTGGAATGGTGTGCCAAACGCAGTATTATTGGAAGAGTGCTCAATATAAAATAGAGCTGTTAATATATAATAAAATAAATATATAAAGGTTTACATATCTATTTTTTGGTGACAAAAGGAACATTCACGACCATTTGTAAATGTTCACCTGACGATTGTTAACTCATGAAACAAAATAGTCGTGAATGTTCCTTTGTCACCAAATGAATAGATATGTAAAACCATTTATTGTATATAATATAATATAATATATATATATATATATATATATATATATATATATATATAAAGAGAGTTATTAATTTGCTTGAAGCATTGTGTATATATTGGTTAGGAGGTTGATTTAGAAGGCATCACAATGCAGGTGTAAAGAAAAATAATAATTCGAAACAATGTGTTTGTGTGTTAACCTGTATTTAATTCTTGATTTTCGAGATAAAATCTCTTTTTCAAAAGATCATTGGAACTGAAGCAGTCTAGTTATGACATTTCTTTTTAAATTAATTTTTTTTTTTTGAAAATGAGGTATTTTTATATAACTGTATTCTCGTATAAGTATGTTTACACACAAGCCATTGCACACTAGTTGTAAAATAAGAATTTACACTAGATACACTCCTAACATATATATATATAATATATAATATATTATATATATATATATATATATACAGCAAATATATGCACCCTCCGGGTAGAATATTTAAGTTTTAATGTATAAAATATTACATTAAATTAGAAAGCTAATGAAACTAAATAAGAATGCAGATAAAAGATTTGAAACAGAGAGGAGTGTAATCGAAAAATAGAACAACTGAAACTTACTCTTCCATCACTCCCGTCTTTCATTGTATTTTTTCTAATTTAAGTATTAGTTAAAAAGGAAAGTAAAGAATAAAAACAGTTATTTTATCTGTTAATGGATTTCATTTAAGATTCATTGAAGAAGAGTTTTTTGCTTATATTCATTAAAATAAAACCAAACAGTTTAGAAATCAAATAACACTGAGCACATATTTATTAAATTCGATTTTTTTAATATCAATATGCAAATTAGCCTCCCGTTCACACTACAAACCGCTATTTGTTGTATATAAAATATAATTGTATGTTATTAGTATGTAGTTATATAACAGTATTAAATGTAAAACAATTTTATCAATAATTGAGGTTAAAATTAAAATAAAATCCTTGAGAATATGATGTCAATAACTAAGGAATTGTTACTTGAGTAGTGTATAGTTTCGGTTACAGACAGAAAAACACACAATCTCCATTATAATAAGATATATATATATATATATTATATATATATATACGCAAAATCTTTACATGTACGTTTGAGTTCTCAATTTTGGTTATATATTGAGAGAGAGAAGAGAGAGAGAGAGAGAGAGAGAGAGAGAGAGAGATTTCACTATGCCAAAAGAGGGCCTTATTCTGATTTTGAAAGGGCGTGTGGGCGCATAGAATTAGAATGATGGCGGGTTCGACTTGCTCAGCAACGTCATCACTTTAGTATTTTTCTCTCTCTCTTAAGCCTGACCTTTCTACCGTGCAATATCGAGACGACGATATCTGAGGGGGTTCATGTTCAACCCGCAACCAGGGAGGGTGAACCGGTGGGAGGGCAAACCCCGGGGTGCTGGTGGCGCTGAATATTCAATAATGAAATGGAGATTTGAACATTACTCAACTAACTTTTGGGTTTATTTTTTTTTAAGGACATTTGCCAGTTTTAATTCAGAAACCACCAACTGAAATATTGGCAAAAAATCGCACAACGTACCTACAGAGTAAGAAAGAAAGAGAGGGGTGGAGAGATGGATGGAGAGTGGGGGAAGAACGTTAATATATGTAAATATAAGTAGTGTATATAAACGGGATTACAATAAAATCAAGATTTAGCAAACGCTGAAAATATAATTATATATGTAGAATTAAACAAAAGAACATATCTTCTGTTTAACAATTTTATTTTTGATCTTTTCGAGTTTTCTGTCCAACTTTAATGTTTGGGCGATTCCGTGGATAAAGTCCACCAAAGTTCAGGTCCCGAGTACTTTCGGCACTTCGAAGTGCCATCATCAGGGGTGATGTGTTTCCAGTTTTTAAAAAATTAATGTGGAGGCTGAAGGAGAAGAATTGATGAGAAAGGTGGTATAGGCATTTTAAAATGTGTGTACTGCATTGGAAATCAATTTTGTTTAAGGATGGTTTGTATTGTTTTATGTATAAAGCTTCTAAGTATTTGGAGTTTTTGTTTATTTTTTCTTTGTTGCAGAATGGTGTATTTTTCCGTTAGAATATTTCGGTAATTAGAGTGGGGGCATGAATGTAATATTTAGGTGTTGTGAAATAGAGCTATTATCTGTTAAAATGGAGGGTTAGACGACTGACAATGTGGTTGAGGTGAATCAATATATATATATATATATATATATATTGAGAGAGAGAGAAAGAGAGAGTACCTGTAAGAAATACATATTATGTACACATGTATTATATTAACTATAGTAGTGGCTACCCGGCATCGCCTGGTAGAGGAGAATTTTTTAAAGATAGTCCGCAGATCCATCATCACTGAATCGTGAGTTAATCTCGGGTATGCCCCATTTAAATCCGATGTAAAAAAAATAGACCTTGCATGATCCAGCTACTCTGAAATAAATTTAATTGTCTACTATCTAAAATATTAAATGTAAAAAAAATCCATGACGTTATCATTTAATTTC